>JAFIRS010002744.1:0-185057 GCA_018342105.1 Gonioctena quinquepunctata
TTCTCTGTTTGGGTCATGGTTTTTGGGTTGGTCAATCATTCTTGGTTGGTTGGTTTAAGGCTGACGAGCCAGAGACAGGGTTGGCACTTAGCTTTCCTTGACACTGCGACCAGCTGGGGTCTATTGTATCACTCTGTCGTCAGTGGTTCCTCATTCAAACAGGTTTGTGCCTTCAATTAGGTTTAGAAGCCTGTTGATAAGGTTCTTCGGATTCATGCCCGTTTCCGGGCCGATCCCTCCAAAGATTCTGTGTCGCCCACTACTTAGGGCGTCACAGTCGAAGATTGAAAGACAAGAGTTAGACCCGAGGCCTCCTCTTGTCTCTTGATGACAAGCCATTCTTCAGTATCTATCCCCATGTCCTGGGTTTTGATGAGCTGAAGAATCTTTTTGGTTTCCATTTTACCAAATGGCTTTGGAATCCACTCTGTTTCCGGGAGTTTCTCAGTAGGTGTTCGACCATCTGCTGATCCCTCCTCGGTTGGGTTTACGGTTTCTGGTGCCGAGTGTGATTCAACTGGAATCTCCCCGACTTCCATACCCGCTATCGGTGTTGGGTCTTCTTCAATCTTCAATCATTCTTACATGTTCTTTGATTCTTGAGAAGTTTCGAAACAAGGTAAATAGGTGAATTTGCACCTAAAAATCTAATAATCTGTATAAAATTCCCCAGTTGGTTTGGCAACATCAAGGTGGTTAGAGAGAAGTACAAATATTATACAAGATACGGAGAAAATACTATTACGACATGGATTATCTCACCTTTAAAATCTTACGTGGACCTTCCAAATATTTGATAGACCATTACTATAAAATTACCTAGATTCATGTGAAAAAAATTTATCCAATTTTGGCAATATGTAAAGACCACAAAAAACTCTTCCAGTAGGATAACATTTATAATGATTGTGACGGATGGTCTAACTATCTGTGGAAGATTTGCTGATACGTTCCTATCGGCTCCATATATATATATATATATATATATAAATATATATATATATATATATATATATATATATATATATAATTACGTTACATGAAGAACATTCATGAATAACATAGAAACTAATCTCAACAAAGCTGTAAGTTTATTATTACCTTAAGGTCCGAAGGACACACTTATTGTAAATTTCTTCATTGTAGAATCCCCGAAGATAAAAATAAAACATTCCGAAAGTTTGGACAAACTGAAGAGTACACTTTTTCTTTTGCTGCACACCCCAATATTTAAGCCTTACACCTAACTAGTCAGCAACGACTAGCCTCACTATATATATATATATATATATATATATATATATATATATATGTATATACATACATATATATATAATATATATATATATATATATATATATATATATATATATATCATCATCCCGAATGGAAACATCTGGAAATAAAACATTCCGAAAGTTTGGACAAACTAAAGAGTACACTTTTTCTTTTGCTGCACACCCCAATATTTAAGCCTTACACCTAACTAGTCAGCAACGACTAGCCTCACTATATATGTATGTATATATATATATATATACATACAGATATACATATATATATATATATATATATATATATATATATCATCATCCCGAATGGAAACATCTGTACACAGAAAGAAGACGCATACCAATCGATATCTACACTACAACTCAAACCATCATGCCACTGTGAAAAAAGGCATAGTTAAATGTCTCTATAATCGAGCCCAAACAGTTTGCAATTCCAACCAGAATCTACAGGAAGAAATATACCATAAAATCTGTTCTCAAGGAATAACCGGATCAGTTTGTGGAAAAAACAATCACTGACATTGAAAACAAAAATCCATCAAACAACCAATTAACACAACCAACAGGAGTACTCCCACCACCTACACATTTCACAACCAACATAATACCTTATGTCCCCGGATTATCTGAAAAGATCAAACGAATTGGACATGGGTATGATGTGAGAACATCATTTAGAACAACAAACACACTGAGATCAATACTAACACAAACAAAACCAAAAAACGCAGAAGAAAGTACCAAAAACTGTGTTTACAACATACCTTGTTCGTGTGGTGATAGTTATATAGGTGAAACGTTGAGACCATTGCAAGGGCGCCAAAGTGAACAACAGAGTTACATCAGAAATCGACAAATAACCGGATAAAAAATTGCAGAACATATCCTCACATCCAATGGCGATCATACGATTGAATGGAATAGGACAAAAATCGTGATGAAAGAACCACATCAAGAGAGGAGAAAATTGAAAGAAACGGCCTGTATTCTTCTTCCCAATAACAACTGCTTGTCAGAGAATTCTGTTGAAATGGATCATACATGGTTACCTCTACTCAGAGAGATAGTGAGATATGGTAGAATACTAATAAACTGATCTGAACAACACACCATATATCAAATGAGCAATACGTCACTCTCAAACTTTTTTGGCAGATATCAATTGACATCCGTCAGTTGAAAAAGCGAAAAAGACTCTTCGAAAAAAAATCCGAATTATTAAAACAATTAGAGGATATTTAGAAGATTTTGAGAACGGGGGCAGATATAGTCCCCGAAACATCAATCAAAAACTATATAGAGAAGTATCTTTTAAATTTTTACAAATTTTTTATAGGCATATTCAGGGAACGAGAAGTTTCCGACAAATCGAATCATTTTTCTATAGGAAATATAATTTGGTGAACGCAGTAACTTGTCGGGGTGAACTAATTAGTTTGCCCTTTCTACACTTGTATCGATTTTCCTGATTATATTTTCATTTTCAGACTGTGGAAGGTTACCCATGTCAAGAAACGTTGTTTCTCCACAAAAAACCACATTCATTCAATGAAATTATTGTTAGAGAAAAAAGCATAATGGCGACGGCGGAAGAGTTTTTTGATTATGGTACGATTCGACTCAAAATTGGTATGTGATGGTTTTCGGGGACGGAGATTGTGAATTGTTTGTGAAAATGCAAGATGACGTCTCCAAGATGGTGGACAAGTTTTGTGATTATGGTCCGATTCGATTAAAAATTGGTATTTGGGGGTTTTCGGGGTCGGGGAGATTATGTTTTTTTTTGAAATTCATGAAATTGAAATGGCGGGCCATGGAATTTTTGTCAGAGAAAAAAAAGATGGCGCTCCAAGAAGGCGGACGGGATTTGGTATGTGGGGGTTTTCAAGGTCGAAGATTATTCTTCAAAATTCATAAAATCAAAATGGCGGCTTCAAGTTGGCCGATGATCTCCGTGTTTATTGTCCGATTCCATTCAAAATTGGTATGAGGGGGTTTTCGGGGTCGGAGATTACGAATTTTTAGATAAAATTCATTAATTGAAGAGGGCAACTCCAAGATGGCGGATAAAATATTCTTTAGATGGTCTCCTCATTGAAGGACTAGATAGCTCAGAACTTACAGAAAAAAAGGCCCCATAATAACAATGATTTAACAAAAATGCATACATCAAGGCGTACTTAAGTAGTAAAAAGCACAAAATAAATAATAAAAAACCTTTTTAAAGACAAACTTTTATTGAAATTCACTAAAAAGTAAAAAATATTTGCTTTGGATGTGTGACGTAGGTTATTCCCTGAGTTATAGATTCAAAAGCTTGTCGCTTTTGTATTCGAACTAAAAACTTTGCACGACATCTAGTTGATACTTTTCACTTAGAATAAATAAAAATCAGGTCGAATCATTAGTACATGGATAGAAAATATATTTTCATATGTGAAAGTAACAAAATACTTTTACATAAAAATACTATGGATTGTAGTGAGAAGGTGCAAATTATTCTGTTCCAAAATCAGTTTTAATTAAACAAAATTTGTGACAAGTTCAATCTTCAACTCTCAATAACTCAATAATAATTGAATTCTCATAAAAAGAAAAAACTCAAAATTGTAAATATATAAGGAAGTTGTTATTGTTTTTTTGTCTTAAGCTCTTTGAAGGCATCCGAATATATAAAATATGTTTATCTACAATTATAATTTTTTTATATTCAACTATGAAGCATAGGTATATAATTAATTCAACTGTCACATTTTCATGAAACAGTTTCACTTTAAATTTTTTCCTGATTTCACTAAATGGATTTTTGATACATTTCAATTGCAGTTTAGAATCACTTGATTGGAAAATCATTTATGATATAGATACAATGAATAGTGATTATGAAAAACCATTTCGAAAATATTCAATAATATTCATTTTGTTCAGTTGCTGCGATTATGGGTATAAGTCAATAATTTTGAGCAATAGCTTTGATGAAGTGTAATCTATAAATTTTTACTGATGACGTTACAAATTGTAATACCTTTTGATTGTTTGTATTTTGTTCAGCATCTTGTGTGAAAAATATTCAATAAACTTGATAAAACTTCTTGAGTGAATATGCAGGATCCCTGAAATAATGTACCTATTGAAATAGTAGATACTTATCAGTTGGATGAATTCGAAGACGCTTCATCTAATATCATTACCACCAAGGCATGAAAAAAGTGATTATTTTTTATGAATAAAAAATAGTGTCTGAAAGATAATATATTTGTATAATTCCTACAGCCATTTGTTATATTTCAGTATTATTACTCGATTCACAAATTGATTTCATAATTGATTTTAGCAATAGGAGAAATTGAACATTACTTTTAAGGTTGTGAAAAAATATAATATAAAGTATGTGATAGTATTTTTGACCAAACTCACATCAAAATCATTGTCATAGTCAAAACGGAATGGTATATTGGGTATTTCGGCTATTTCTCCTAATTCTACAACGGAGGAAAAAATAAAATTATAATATGAAGTAGCAATATGAACCAATTTTTCCCAAACGATTCAAAATTAAAATTCTACCGTCTGAGTAGAAAATAACATCAAACAGTATGCTTGAATTGAGAGAATTAACATAAGAAGATTTACCTGGGGTTCTGCTTCCAGAAGACTCAAATGACTCTCTTCTAAATTATTCACCTAAGTGATAAAATACTACGAAAAAATTATTTAAGCAGGAAAATTTATAAAATAATATGGAAAATTACGTTAGGCAAAAATATTCATCGACTCACATTGTAACTGAAACTACTTTTTCTTCAAATTGATGATGATGGTATGTATTATGTTCCACTTCCATCACTAGCAAAATAGTCTCAATCATGATCACTATCAGTAAAGTTATTAACGTCACCTAAATAATAATGTATTGAAAATAAGTCTACTATTATAAAACGATTCAATATATTTGAAATTCAAATGAATTCAAATTGGGAAAAAGCAAAAAAAACTATTTATAAAAACATGATTTCTTGATACCATATTTAGTAAGTAGACATTTGGTAAAAGTAAGCTGAGCGGGCTCATACTGAAAAAAGCTGTATTTCTACCCACTGAACACGAATCGTGGGGCACTCAAGTACGGATCTTCAAAGGTCTAACGAAATGTATTTCATGAAAATTTCGAAACCTTCTGTCTTTGTGCCAGCAATCCCGTAGAGGGAGAAAGGGGATGGGCAAATTGTCCAGGGGCCCGGGAGGTCAGAAGACCCGGGGACCTTCTGATAACAAAACAATATTATTGGCGAATTCATTCCAATCGATGAAACTGCAGATGGGACCTCGTAATATTTGGGTTTTTCTCAATACAAAATTATGTATTCAAAACTAGGGCCCCACAGTAGTATTCGAACTGGAAACATTGCGCAACAAACTTTTGAAATCTGTTGCAGAATAACCTACGACACACATTTGAAGGAATTATTTTTTCCTTCTTTGTGCATTGCATTAAAAAGTTTTCGCAATCATTTGTATTCAATTATTTTTGCTCATGTAATACGCCATCTTGAATTATCAATTTGAACAAAAAATCATATTTTTCGACCTTCAAATCCCCTAGATACCATTTATGGATATAATCGCTACATAAATCACAAAACTCATCCGCCACCTTGAATTTATAAATATTAATAAAAAAATCATAATTCTCGACCCTAAAACCAGTTCTCACCAATTTTGAATAAAATCGGACCATAACCACAAAAATCGCCTGTCATCTTGAATTTATGAATTTTGACAAAATATCATAATATCCGATCCCAAAAACGTCCACATACCAATTTTGAATAGAATCGAACCATAATCACAAAACTCATTCGCCATCTTGGAGCCGCTTTCACGAATTTGATAATTTCGACAAAAATCCATAATCTCCAACCCCGAAAACCCCCACCAACCAATTTTGAATAGATTCGGACCATAATCACAAAATTCGTCCTCCATCTTAAATTCAAAATACATTTTTCATACAAAAAGTGTAAATAAACTTACTTTTTTCCTTTCTTGAACGAAGAATTTCAAACACTTTTCTTGTTCTCTCCCTCATTTTGTTGAACTGAACACTTACACTTTGAATTACAATTTGAATAAGGAAAAAAACTGTTTCTATCATTTTCCATCGAGGGCACAATCAAACGCTATGTAACAATAATGCATATAATTTCAGTTTTCAAAACGAAGTCAAGACCTTGGGAGTTATCTTTGATCAAAAGTTAAACTGGGAATCACACATCTCTGTGGTGAATTGAGATCTGCTTGCTATGCCTTGAGGTCATTGAAGGAGCACTGCAGTCAAAAAATACTCCTCACTCTGTATCACGCGAATTTTCACTCTCAAATTTGATATGGCATAATGAATTGGGGAGCTGGCACTGATTGTTCAAGAATATTAATTTTACAAAAATCCGCGTTGAGAATCCTATGTAATCTTTCCTGGGGACACTCGTGCAGGGAGTCTTATAAAAATAATAAAATTTTAACCATAGTTGATACTTACATATACGAAATATCGTGCTATGTTCATAAGGATCTTTCATTGTTTAGCTGCAACAGATCGAAGCATAATAACTTCACCAGATTTAAGAACAACTTACTTCCGGTAAAGCACTCAACCAAGTTTTACCAAAGAAACTTGTACTACAATGGTTGCAGAATCTATATAACTTACCTGAAAAAGTGCGAAGTGCGCCAAATATTCTCATTTTCAAAAATAGGCTCAAAGACTTCTTGACCCAAAATAACTTTCACACACCTGACGAATTCTTCTCTTAAGAGGTTGTTGGGACCACTGTATGTCTAGTTGTATACATTTATATATCTGTGGTTCGTCCGTATTCGTGTTTTATTTATAATGTATGTTATATTTCTTGTCTTGTATGTTTACTGTGTATACTTTCATTTACTGACGCTTTCGGCAAGTTGTTATGGACATCATTGTAATGGTTTTGATAACTTATTGTTGAATAAAGTATATATTATATTATATTATACTGCAATATGCTTCCCCGCTCGGCCGCTCCGCTGTTGCCGTAACTCGCGCAACAAGTATTGGGGTGCCAGTTTGCAAATATTTAGGTAGTTTCATACATGTGTATATATCCTACGCGCCCTCTACATTGAAAACAGTGAACTAAAACGTATGAAGTGATTAATTTTTTTGTAAATATGGATTCATCTGACGGAAATATACACGCCAAACGGGTGCCACTTTGTATTTTCGGGTGTCACACCCACGATATGTCAGAAATTTCGGTGCCACATTGACAATATATGAGCGTAAATTGATATTTATTATGTTTGCCCACTCACTGGATTTTCTTTGATACCGACATATTTTTTTGCATAAATTTAACAACTAACATTTGAATTGTAAGTCTTTCCCTTGGGTTTACTTATTCTTCCGCATCTTAACTTGCGCAAAAGATCTATCAGTTGTGATTCAGTCTGTTCGATCTTTGTATTGAATGTTGATTATATTAGGAACTGAATAGCTTCTGCACATTCTGGTACAGTTTTGCTTCGTGTCGGCTACTTAACCTTTATTTTACTTCTCATCATTTTGCTGTAAATGTATATCAAAAAACTATTTCTTTCCCTATTTCGAAACTACTGAAATTATGAAAAAAAAAAGTTTACCTGAACATTATAGCAAAACAATAGGAAACACACACATGTGCCCATGTTCTGAAATATTTTGATTTGCATATAAAGATTACCACTTACACTATATTGAAAAAATGTTTAATGCTTTCAATAATTTGAAATAGAAAACACCAATTTTTTCATCACATTCAAAAACGTACTACTAGCGCCTCTGATGTTACTTCACAGAGTTCAAACTTTTGCCACCAGTTCTTCCGAACTGTCAACTATCTGTCTTCGTTCTTCGTTTATATGTTGTATACATACAGTTCTTCTCAAAAGTCCCCTCCACCCCTCTTATTTTTGGAACGATAATACATAAACAAGTGCAATTTGGAAACTGAATATTAAAGGTTGTAAACTTCCCTACTATTGATGATAGATGACGAAATCGTCAAAGATGACGTCAAAAGGCCATTGTGACCAATAATTTTAAATAGAACCCTTCGGCAAGCGACACCTCTTTTAAAAGGTATCAAAAAAACCTATTCAATGATACCAATTTTGTTTGTGTTTATGGCAGTTTTAATGGCTCATTAGTAAACATTAAAATTTAAATTCCATTCAGTATGATATTAGTTACAGATTTAAGAATCAGTATCTACTTGAAGAAATTGCTCGAAGTGACCTCCTGACAGTGAAATATCCTATTTTTAAACTCTTCTCGTACTTTTGCAAATGTGACTGCGGAAACAGCCTCACATTCTGCAACAATACGTTGTTTTAAAACGTCAATATTGTCAGGTTCAGTGGCGTAAACCTTCGATTCAAGGAACCCCCACAGAAAAAAATCCAAAGGTGTGAGGTCCGGTGATCGAGCCGGCCATTCCGTTGAACCTCGTCGTCCAATCCATCTAC
The DNA here is from genome assembly GCA_018342105.1 of Gonioctena quinquepunctata. Classification (NCBI taxonomy): domain Eukaryota; kingdom Metazoa; phylum Arthropoda; class Insecta; order Coleoptera; family Chrysomelidae; genus Gonioctena; species Gonioctena quinquepunctata. The sequence continues at coordinate 8,838 of JAFIRS010002744.1, forward strand.
CACGATACTCCTCATCCAAATACCGTCTTACTACACCGTAATAGTGTGGAGGAGTACCATCCTGTTAGAATGTTATTTCCAAATTACCGAATTCATCTGGATTATCTTCCAAAATTTCAAGGATTAACGGTTCTTTTGCGTTTTGCAACAGCTCCAGATGAACCTCACCAGTTAAATAAGTATTTGAAAAAAGAAGCTCAACGATGTGGTTTCCCAGGATACCTGACCGAACATTCACCTTCTGGGGAAATTGGGTATGTGTTTCACGAAACAGGTGAGGATTTGCGTCACTTCAATACCTCACATTCTGTGTATTTACATTTCCATTTAGATAGAAAGTACTTTTGTCACTGAAACAAATTGTTTTGACATAGTCTGGCTGTTGGTTAATTTTGGTTTCCATATTTTCACAAAATTCTAGTCTTTGGTCTGGGTCGTCGTCTGAGAGTTGATGAACCATTTTCAATTTGTATGAAAGAAATTTGTTTTCTTTTTCAACACCATGTGTACTGTACTTCGACTGACTTCACAGGTAGATGCAACGTGAGTTGTTGAAGAAGTAGGATTAACTATTACTTCTGCCAGTATATACATTTTTTTCTCATCAGATATTTGTGGTCTGCCAGATCGTTTCGCATCATTGATACTACCCGTTGTTCCAAACTTACGAAGGAGCTCCCTTAAATAAGTCCTCGAAACGGGGAGATCGGAAAATCTCTCATTGAAAATGCGTTCTGCTGCATGAATATTTTGTCCAGTTTCACCAAGAATTAGGATTGCTTCTACTTTATCACCTAAAGCACGTACCATTTCGCTTCTTGAAGCACTTAAACGTTCGGCTCACAACAGTTTAACAAATTATCAGAATGTACAAAAATATTAAGAGTACCAAAAGCTGCTAAAACAGTTAAACGTTCGATCAACAATACACAAATTATTAAATGTACAAAAACTTGGACAATTACAAAAACGTCGAATTAGGGAGACCAACAAAAACGTCAGCTTATTTGACAACTATCCAGAGGCGGAGCTTGAATTTGGAATTTTAGTATTAACTGATTTAATTTTAAAATGGAAGTTGCCATAACTGCCATGAACCCAAACAAAATTAGTATCATTGAATAGGTTTTTTCGATACCTTTCAGAAGAAGGGTTTGGCTTGCCGTAGGGTTCCATTAAAATTATTGGTCACAATGGCCTTGTGACGTCATCTTTCGCGATGTCTCGTCATCTAACATCACTAGTAGGGAAGTTTACAACCTTTAATATTCAGTTTCCAAATTTCACTTGTTTATGTAAAATCGTTCCAAAAATAGGAGGGGACTTTTGAGAATCACAGTATATTATTATCATATAGTATTTTCAATTGTTACTGAAACATCACATTTAAAATGAGAATGAATTTATGTTTGGGTTGTAAGGAATAGTATTGTCTATCGATATTCTTGGAACAACCACCATTAGCGCTAGGGTTTGGGGAAAGTTATTCATGTGAAGGTCAAATCGAGTTTGAATTGAGGAGCACCTTTAAATTTGAAACTCTCGACATTATTTTGGAAGTTGAGAAATTATTTTCAGAAAATGTCATTTCTGAAAACCAAACTGATGCAAAGAAAAAATGAAATCATGCATGTTCCGCATTGATAATAATGATACATTGTCAATTAAATTGTTCATGTTACGTAGGTAATACCTCACTTCATCGTATGTTTAATTTAGACGAATTAGTTATTGTACGTATTTTCCGAATGTTTATCATTCACAATACAGAAACAAATATTCAGATATCAGCTATTGGGTCATCATCTGAAGTCCATAATAATTATTAGTAAACCTACGGAATAGCGACCCCCGCCAATGGCTAGGTATGGAATAAACGTAAAACGAAACTCCATGCGCTGTCACAATTTCATCGAGCGCTTGTTATAGACAACCTCCGGTATTCGTGCCTGCTCAGTTGGTTGTCTATATTTCAAGCGCAAAAGCCATTCTCGTCCTAGTTCACATTTCTGTTTATTGTTTTCTCCGTGCTTCTATCTATATCCTGATTTCACCTTCAATTGGCAGTAAAATAGAGCGGATAAATTTATCGATTATCCATTTGAGAATTGTATTCACAATGTGAGTATCAAGTGATATACTTTTATTTAATTCCGTTTTTGTTTGACAGTAAATCTAACCTAAATTTTATTGTTTCAGTTTCCAAAATGGGCGATGAGCCGGTTATGGCTACAAATGATGATGCCAGTGAATGTAAAAGGGGTGCTGTACATCTGGGCTACTGGAGTGATGACTACATATCATACTTCGTCAAACACACCGACAAAAGGGCCCCTGAAATCAACAGGGGTTATTATGCAAGGGTCAAAGGCATCGAGAACTTCATACAAAAATTCATCAATAAAGCAGGTAGCTCCGCACAAATACTCAACTTTGGATCAGGTTTCGATACCTTGTATTGGAGGCTGAAAGATGAGGGTGTGCAAATTGCAAACTATGTAGAAATAGATTTTCCCAATGTAACAGCAAGGAAATGCTATATGATCAAACGTAATAAACCTCTCCTTGAAAGAATTCATGATCAAGATGGTGAAGTCAAGCTCAGCTCCACAGACTTACATGCCGGAAACTATCATTGCATTGGTGCTGATATTCGTAACATTTCACAATTAGAGATTAAGCTACAACAAGCTGAAGTGAACTTCGATATTCCAACTTTATTCATTGCAGAGTGTGTTTTAGTTTATATTGAAAATGAATGTGTTAATAGACTCCTATCCTGGATTTCTTCCAAGTTTAAATCTGGACTTTTTGTGAATTACGAGATGTGTAATATGAACGATACCTTCAGTGATGTTATGCTTGGTAATTTGAGAGCCAGGGGTTGTAATTTGGCAGGTATAGCTCACTGTAAAAATCTTGATATGCAGAAAGCTAGATTTTTGAACAATGGTTGGTTAGGAGCAAGAAGCTGGGATATGGTAGAGATTTACTATGCGATATCTCCCTCAGAAAGGCATAGGATAGAAAAGATTGAATTTTTAGATGAGCAAGAGCTTCTAATTCAACTGTTCCAACATTATTGCATATGTATCGGCTGGTTGAGTACAGAATTTTCTGAGTTCAATTGTACTGAGGACTAATTTTTCCATTTTTATGAACTTTGTGAGTTTGGGAAACCTGTGATACTGAAATGTATTTTAAAAATGAAAATTAAATGTGACTTTATTATGTGTGATATATGAATTCATAGGTTTTTTTTCATTTGACCAATACATTAATATAAGTAGTTTTTTTTAAGGAAATTATCTACTATAGTACTCTCTTGAAATGATGAAAACTACTTAACTCAGGCATTAAAGCATTAAAATTCATCTTCAGGTGGAAATAACAAATTTTCACCTTTGTTATAAAAATAACTTGTTTTTGGATGACATTTACTAGAATAAATCAAAATAACCACTCTTGGGGATTTTTACATTACTAAGTATCACCATGCCAAAGTGAGTGTTCAAGCAGATATAATGGATTTTCACTTCCCGGTCACTATTGAAGACTGTGGAACACATTTTCAAATGGAGCAACCTGTATTTTTTCATATTTTGTGACTGCTTTCAATGGATTTTCCAATTGTAATTTATTTTTATTTTATGATGCAACATAGCTAGATTATTCAATTTCAATAAAAAAAATAATAGTCAAAAAGGGAACTACGCAATATCATTGTCTTTACTTAAATATTGAAGAATTAACAGCATATAGATGTAATAACTGCCTGAAGTATTTGATTGTAAATGAGATATTTACACAGCTAATTCCAAAACTTAACAAGAAGGGTAAAAACTCGATATTTCAGTCTTTTTCCATAGGTATTTGGTTTGCTTTATTTGTGATTAAAAACCAGCCTAGTTACCTGATGATATCCTGTGTATTTTATTTGTAGAACTATTAATTGGAAGAACAACCATTTTATTTTTTGTGCAATGAAAAATTCTCTACTCCTGAATTTTGCAGGTAAGGCTCTGAAATTCCCCGTCTCATGAAACAGGCTATATTTCAAAGAGTATTGGTTATGGAAGAATTTAATTCTGTCCCTAGAAGTAGGTACATTTTAAAGAATTATTTTTCAAAATTCAAATCCAAAAAGGTTATAATTAGCACTTGAATAGTTGCTGCTATCTTTGAAATTGTTAATTTGAAAGAAAATTGGTAAAACATGCAATTTTTATTTTTGCCTAAGGAGACATTTTTCACTTCTGAATTTGCACCCCAGGCAGTAAAACTAACCTTATTATACGACAGCTTATATCTCTAAGAGTATCAGTAATCTGAGAATGAAATTTTGTAGGAGAATTGCATTCCAGATCAGGTACGTGTTGAAGAATATTTATTTCAAAATTCGTATAAAGTGGTTGAAACTACCCCCTGAATAATTGTATAATTTTTATTAATGGAACTGTTCATAAAAAAGGCATTGGAAAAAACATAGTAATTTGGGAGTCGAATATTGGGATATCAAGACATTTTGCCCAACAGGTTTCTTTTTCTAGAACCCCCCTTGGCATCAAACCGGAGTTTATTTTGACATATAAATTTTGTAATGAGTGCCCAATGGGTTGAAGGAATCAAAATGAATAAAATTGCCTTGATAATGGTCAACCAATTTATCAGCTAAAATCAACAATGAGAAATTAAAAATTGGAAGTTGAATGCAGAAATGTATCATTTTCATTAAAATTCTATGTCCCCAAATTCTATGTGTTATTAATATGGCGCCATTTACAAATTTTTCCCATAAATATTTGAATAATTGTTATCTGTTAATTTGAAGAAAAATCGGCAAAATAAGTTTTTTCATTTAATCTTCTGCTTGAGATTAACTTTTTGTCATGTCCGAATTATGTATTCCAGGCGGTGAAAACTACCGCCATTATAAAACAGGTTTTATCACAGAGATTATCGCTTATAGGAGGATTAAATTTTGCATGAGAGTTATATTGTAGGGGGGCATACCAAGAAACCACAAAATTCGAATCCTCTGGGGTTAAAACTACAGCTGAATATTTTAATGTTTTCTTTTTCTCATAACAGAAAAGTCAATTACATAAAAAAAAACAGACAAGAATTCTTTTCGTGTCTGAATTTTGCACCACCGGTGGTGAAAACTACACCTACTATAGAACAGCTTACATATCAAAGGGTATCGGTAATGGGAAAATAAATTTTGCAAGAGGGTAACATTCCAGGGGAAGGTGCATAATATATCTATACAGTCATAATTACATGTCCTGACTGATTGCACTGACTTATGATCAACGCCCAGACCAAACCACTGAACCCAAAGAGCGAATTCCTATGATGACATAGGTAACCACTAAGAAAGTTTTTTGATATTATATCCCTGAAGGAGTGAGAAGGAGGGTGAAAGTGACAGTACCTTTAGTTTAGAAGTTTGAGCCATGGAAATTGTTATTTGGACTTTTTAAATAAAGCATCCTGTACTTCAGGGTTTTTGAAAATGCAACCCTAAAGGGATTGAAATGAGGGTTGGAAGTTTGTATAGGAGTACAGTTAGTTTTTTCCAGTTGGGTTCATAAAAAAGAGTTTTTGAGGTCATTGTTGAAATTAAAGAAATAGGTACGTGTTCCAGTGTTTTTGGAAATTCAACCCCTAGAGAGGTGAAATGGGGTGAAAATTTTTATAGAGGTTCCGTGAGTTTTTGAGTTAGGTTCATGGATATTGGTATTTGAGATCATTATTGCGAACAAAGAAATACATGTTTCAGTGTTTCTAGAAATCTGGATTCTGTGTAATTTTGAAATAATTTTCATTGGACATTTTTTTGTTCAGTACCAAAATTATGCATTCAATAATTCTGCTGAAAATGGTTGAAAAAGGTATAGGATATTTATTGAGGGAATTGTTCTGGCAAAAATAATGTGCAAATCAAATATGGAAAACAAAAAATATTATAGCGACAACCAACTATTGTTAATATACTTCAATATTCAAAATACTGGAATACATTATTTGAGGGTTCATTCTATGATTGACTAGCTGGTATCCGAGTAGAATTTGTATTTTTACCTATGTTTTTCTTTGTGTGGTTCCAACTAGTTCATGCCTGTGGCTTTGCCCGCTTTTCTTTATCTCGTTTCCCGTTATCCTGGTATCCCGTTATCTCTTTATCTCGTTTGGGTGGCATAATTGATTTGACAGCGAAAGTAATGATTTGTGACAGCTATTACAAATTCACTAACCCTTTTAGGGATGGAATTTTCAAATAAGGATGAACACGATCTATTCATTAGTAACAGAGGGAGCCAAAATACCAATTTTCATGGCCCTAACTTGGAAACAAACGAAAACCCTATGAAAATATTCACCCCCTATTTCACTCCTTTAGGGGTTGAATTCTGAAAATACTTAAACATGTATTTCTTTATTTGTAACAAAGACCTCAATTACCAATTCTAATGACCCTAATGGAACCCTCTCACAAACTTTCACCCCCCCACTCAACACCTTTAGGGGTTGCATTTGAAAAAACACTGCAACATTTATCTTTCTTTTCTAACAGAGACCTCGAATACCAATTTTTTATGATAACTTAAAAACTAACGGAACCACCATACAAACTTCTTAGGGGTTGAATCTTTAAAAACGCTAAAAAAATATTTCTTCATTTGTAACAAAGACCTCAGATACCAATTTTTATGACCCTAACTTAAAAATTGACTAAACCTCTATAGAAAGATTTGTTGAAAATATAAACAGGATGTTCATAAAATCGGAAGTGGAATCATCTGCGACTGAAAGATAAACTTTAGTCACTATCTTCCATCGTCAAGATAACCTCATGTTGAAAAGGAAAACATTCTCAATTGAGAATGTTTCCCTTTTCAACCCTACAGAAACTTCTTATCCCTATTCAACCCATCAATCTCACCTTTTCATGTGTAAAATTTCCAAAAACACTCAAATAGGTATTTCTTTATTTGTAACAAAAATATCAAATACCAATTCCTATGACCCCAATGCAAAAACTAACCGGACTCCTACACAAACTTTCAATCCCCATAAAAACCCCTTTGGGTTGAATTTTCGAAAAACCTGAAATACATATTTCCTCAATAGAAAAAAAAAGCTCAAATTGGTACCGATTTCCATGACTCTAACTTCAATGTGTTGAAATGAATAACATTTCAAAATATTTCTAGGACTTTTTTTGAATAATTTTTTGTGAAATTTATATTTTTAAGAATTAATACTGTATAAGTACACGGAAATGTGTATTGGGATAGTGACCATGAATATATACAAGAATATAGCCATTATTTCTCCTAGTTCAGGCCGACTGATATTTCTAGAAAAATATAAATTTTCAGTTGCTTTCGAGTTTAATTGGACTATCTTGTAATGCATTCTGCAGAAAAAATCAGTATTTTTTAATAATGATATTGCCCACAAAAAAGTTTTTTCTCTTTCCGAAAAATAAGAGTGATGTAAAAAAAGCGTCAGGTGCTTGGTATCTATCCAACAGTCGTACCAATTTATCGGACCTGAAGCCGACGTCGGGTCTGATTGGATCGACTGTACACACGTTCCGATTTCATACTTCCCGATCAAGTGCTATCAGTTATACGTGAAACGGCGAGGATGACTCCTTCGAAAAAGGCATGAATTGGGATTGCCCTACCAGCGATTGTGTTGTGCAGAAAAGAAGGAAGAAAAAAGAAAGTTTGGGCGTTTATTTAGTGCGAATTTACACGATCCAATAAAATTGATCAATAAATTGAACAATAAAATTGACCAATATGGGTTATATTTACACCTGACAATTTATTGGTCAATATTGGCAACAGTTTTTACTCAGGAATACCAACATACTGACAAAAAATGGTTCAACTGTAGGAAAAGTTCCGAATATTATTCAATAGCTTATTGAATTGACTCTGATCCATTCTAAAATATCCTTTGAATTGATCAGGATCTGCACTCAGGAATTTTTCGTGAACTAATGTCAAGTTTTCTTTGCCTCTTTTCTCAATCCAAGCTCTAATCCACCATCTCTACATCTCTGTCTTTTATATTCAGCAATGCACATTCCTGCGAATGTAATGCAGCGTAAATAAAGTTTTTTTTTTCGCACAATCATTTTTCTCGTGGTTAGGGTAGGGTATGTGAAATCGCGTAAATAATAACATAACCTGAAAATCTCTGTTCTAGCAGGCATCCAATTCATGGCCGAAAGTTACTGCAAATTGTCACTAAAAATTAAACTAAAATTAATGAAAAATTAGAACCGATTCTAAAGTTATCAATTTATTGGTCAAGTTCAAATTGACGACAATTTTCTGTTTACACCTATCAATAAAATTCAAGGTCACAAAATTGACCAATTTATTGGATCGTGTAAATTCGCACTTTGAAATTATAATTATTATTTTCCAAGATTTTATATTTATATATATAAATTTCAATATATATATATATATATATATATATATATATATATATATATAAATTTCAATGTCCTTGGCACATCTGGTCAATAGAATATTCTCTACTGGAATTTGTCCTTCACACTTCAAAATGAGCATTGTAAAACCCCTTTTCAAAAAAAGAGAGAAGACAAAACCGGAAAATCATAGGCCTGTGTCACTCATGACGAATATAACAGAACTTTTTGAAAAAATAATCAAAGGTCGAATGACACAATATCTGGATAAATATCAAATGATCTCAGATACACAAGATGGGTTCAGACAGGGGAAATCCACCCAGGATGCAATCGCGAATATCACATAAAAAATATATGAAGATATGGAAGGCGGTTTGATGACAATATGTATATTCCTCGATCTCTCCAAGGAATTCGATACAGTTAATCATGAACTGCTTCTGGAGGCCTTGGAGGAATTGGGATTCAGGGGCACAGTGCTAAAATTATTCAGAAATTACTTATCAAATAGAAAACAATCAGTACAAATTAGAAACAAAATAAGCACTAAACAAACAATCAACCGTGGTGTACCTCAAGGTACCGTCTCAGGGCCCATTCTTTTTACTATTTACATAAATAAACTACATACCCTAAAATGTGGAGGAGAAATCTTCAGCTTTGCTGACGATACGGTCGTGTTATACAAAGATGACTCATGGGGTAACCTGAAAAATAAAATCGAATTGGGTTTTGGAAATGTTTTGAAATGGTTCGACCAGAAATACCTCACAGTAAACTACGATAAGACCAAGTTTATGCCATTTGCCATCTACAAAAATAATTTACCTCAGTATGAAACGATTTCAATTCAAAGAAATGATACAGTTGAAGTTATACATTCCACAATTAGTATGAAATATTTGGGAGTAACAATAGATCGACACTTGAGATGGGATATACACGCTCAGAATATCGTTAATACTCTAAGGTAAGTAAATTCAAATATTTGGTAAAAATGTTGAATACTCACCATATGAAGGTTCTGTATCACGCATTAATAGAATCAAGACTACAATATGGGATACTAGGGTGGGGAGGCGTAGCTGATATCCATCAGAAAAAATTTTAAATTTTGCAAAAAAGATCCCTAAAAATAATATTCAAGAGACCGTATAGGTATCCTACAGACGTACTATATAGAGAAGCGAAATGCTTCGATCTGAAACAATATTTTTTTTATTGTCTCGTAGTTAACCCATACAGAAACAAACACGAACGGAAAACAATAGAACACAAATACACAACAAGACAAAAAAGTCATTTTGATATTCGTACGAAATCCTCAAAAAAGCGGTAGGACAACGATGTTATACTTACCTCGCACCTCGGCTTTTCAACTTCTTACATAGAAGTATAAAGGATCTCATCATTCACACCAATTTTGTCACTTTAATTATAAAAAAGCTAAAATCGTATACATTGAATTTAGACAGAAAAGTAATCCACGATATATTATAAGTACAGAAAAATCTATTGAAAATTACTGGGTTATTACCCCCCGGTTGAATCCAATATTGAATAATTGAATATATGATAAAATAGTCCTACAATATGACGGATAATATATAATAAAAATATTAATAACAATAGTAGTATTAATAATATATAAATATAATAACGACAAGTTACTGACCAATTAAATCATTTTTCTATAGGTGAACGGAGTAACTTATCGGTGTGAACTAGTTAGTTTGCCCTTTCTACACTCGTATACATTTTCCTGAATATATTTTCATTTTCAGACTGTGGAAAGTTACCCAAATAAACATGTCAAGAAAAGTTGTTCCTCCACAAAAAATCACATTTATTCAATATTTCTTCCGAACAAAATTGTTGAACACTTTATTTTGGGACCAATTCAACGTTATAGAGTATTTCATAACAAAGAAGGAATATTTGATGAAAAATATTCGCAAAACTTTATAGTAGTGAGATATTTCTAGAAATACTCAGTATGAATAATTTGCTTTCAGGTCGATTTTGGACATCCCCACTACTCCCTAGTCCACCCCTTGGCTGACCTACTACACCTACGACCTACTACATTCAAATGTGTAAATAAATAAGAATGATTTGGCAAAAATATCCATTATGCCATTCCATGTCTACGCCAGTTATCTGATAATTAAGTTTAGTGTTTCGTACAATTTTTATTGTTATTTTCATAAGGTCATCTTCAGTGCTTGCTCGTCAGACAAGAACAAGGACCACCCAGAAAATAAAGACATTCACAAAGTTAGAATGGTTGAAAATGTATGAAAATGTAACAAACAGTGTTAAAATAAAACGAAGCCTTGGTGAACTTCTGCTCTCCTAGTTTGAAATACTATTGATAGCCTTTCCAGAATATTATTCATAGTGGGTTGATTTTTCCGAAAATATTCAATGTGTATTTTCTCTCATATTTTCCAAAAAATAATTTGCAAGAAAAATGCATAGTCAGGTGGGTAAAAATTTTTTGAAACCCAATCTACAAGAAAAGCTTGAACATAGAAATGAATGATAAAAAAGTTCACAAAAAGATTTTTTTTTGCCCGGAAAGTCTTTAATAATATAAATGAAAAGTGTGACTGTGTGCACGTATCGATATAATCGATGAAAGAAAATTTCAGTTGCTAGCCTCTTTTTCAGTTTTCTCCATACTGAGAACACAAGTTATGTTCTGGATTATCACCTTTATACTCTGTTTTACTCCAGTTGTGGGAGTTGTGAAGTTGGGTCAAGTTCCCATTAGACTTGTATCACACTTCTTATCCCCCAGTTGCGGTTCAACTGAGCCAGGGTGAACAAGGAGTTTTATTTTTACTAAGGAAAATTCAAATTCATTGTTCATGGACACTACCAGAGTTATTCAATTGTTTGTTTTTGATCAGGACAGGTCTAATTAGACTTCTCCCTTGAACTTATATCCAATTGTGATGACTCAAATGTGAGAATTGAAGAATCTTGTACCTGGTCTTCCTTGGAATACTAGAACATATATTTGACAGATGACAGTCCTCATTAGATTGATCATCTTCTAGTGTGTTTTCGTATGACAGGGATATTCCTTTCTTGATTCTGATATCTCCATGGTTTGGTGTTCCCTGCCAAACTACTTCATATTTCACTTGTCAATTGTCAATCTACTTCATAGTTCACTTGTCAATTGTCAATCTTGTCACTTGGGTCCAGCTACCCTGAGCTACCACTCATCAACAATGGCTTTCAAATGTGTGTCACGTAAACCTATATAACTTTCATTGATCATGAGATATTTTATGGTCTTTTTGGCTTCTTGTACACCTGACGAGTAAGTTACCTCACATTTAAAATATGTAAATTTTCTTTCTCAAAAAAACTTTTCAGTAATTTAGTCTCTATCAATAGTACTTACTTTCAGGTACGCACTGATGATGACCTAACGGTCGAAAGCGCTTTGCTACGAATTTAATGAATTATTTTATGCCGAAATACAATTTCCTTTTATCGATTTAATAATATACCCAAGATATATTTCATTACACATATAATAGACCTTCATTGATTAATAAAAAAAAAACTTTTCATACTATTATCTTATTGTGATGGTAGTTAATGTACTCCCGAAGACAAAACAAGCATTTTGAAAGAGAAAGGGTCTTCTTTCTTATGTTAGAAATTTAGGCGGATGGTAAGAAAATGCCGTTTGAAAGTAAAATTTGAACATGGAAATTGTAATGGAAGACATACCTACCTACCTGTCGGTCTACCAATTGTTTTTCAATTTACATTGAACCTTTTGTGAAGACGACTTTGTGTGCTTTATGCAAGACATACCTACATATTTTCTCTCCCTTCATATGGCTTCTTCTTTCATTCAATACCTACATATGTTATGAATGATCATAAAAAATCCAAAACTATTTCTAATTTAACCGAATCTCTTTTCAATGGAATAAGTTTTTCTACACTTTAATTTGTTGGTGGTGGTTCAGCACTAATGGGAAAATTCTGCAAAAAAATATTTTTAGCTCTTCATCAATGTTAGTTATACTTCTGTTTTCCACTAATTTTATGATTAGGAGAATATGTATATGTGATTGAAAATAGTTATGACGATGAGCGAATTAATAAAAAACAGTTATTGTCAACGACGAACGCAGGTATGAAGTGGGCGTGGACGTGGGCGTGGGCGTGGGCGTGGGCGTGGGCGGGGCGTGGGCGTGGGCGTGGGCGTGGGCGTGGGCGTGGGCGTGGGCGTGGGCGTGGGCGTGGGCGTGGGCGTGGGCGAGGGCGTGGGCGTGGGCGTGGGCGTGGCGGGCGGGGCGTGTGGGCGTGGGCGTGGGCGCTGGGCGTGGGCGGGGCGTGGGCGTGGGCGGGGCGTGGGCGTGGGCGTGGGCGTGGGCGAGGGCGTGGGCGTGGGCGGGGGTGGGCGTGGGCGTGGGCGGGCGTGGGCGTGGGCGTGGGCGTGGGCGTGGGCGTGGGCGTGGCGTGGGCGTGGGCGTGGGCGTGGGGTGGGCGTGGGCGTGGGCGTGGGCGTGGGCGTGGGCGTGGGCGTGGGCGTGGGCGTGGGCGTGGGCGTGGGCGTGGGCGTGGGCGTGGGCGTGGGCGTGGGCGTGGGCGTGGGCGTGGGCGTGGGCGTGGGCGTGGGCGTGGGCGTGGGCGTGGGCGTGGGCGTGGGCGTGGCGTGGGCGTGGGCGTGGGCGTGGGCGTGGGCGTGGGCGTGGGCGTGGGCGTGGGCGTGGGCGTGGGCGTGGGCGTGGGCGTGGGCGTGGGCGTGGGCGTGGGCGCTGTTGCGGGTGCAGGCAAACACCTGCTGAAGTAACAGTGACATTTTTCAAAAACAAGTTGCTTAAGGAAGAAGCAAAACAGACTCGTGAAAGGGCGCCAGGGAAAGGTAGTTCAGAACATGAAGAAGTTGTGTTTTATTTTATTCAAATATATCACAAAATTCCAATACAGTTGTCAAGTCCGTAGGCACATTATTTTCCCCACTTGAAAAAATAAAAATGTTTATGTCAGAAAAGAAATCATGGCTGCTTTGATAGAAAATAGGAATGGTTGCAACAAATGAATTTGAATGCGAAAAACAAACAAGAAGATGAAGTAGATAATTTCGATGAGGACGAAGTCAAAGCTTTTGTTATCAGTAAGAGTGATGGTCTAAAGACATCTGAAGTAATGAAAGAAAATCAAGCTCTGTTACCGGAAGGTGAAAACTCAAATGAGATAGTTTTATTGCTGATTCAGCTTGTGCACAACATATTGTTGAATCAAGATGTGGGAAATATTTTTCCGAACTTGAAAATGTTTTTGTTTCATTCAATATGTAGCCAAGAAAGAAAATTAAATTCTTACTACAAAACGAGGTACTTTGTGTGCGAAATTTGAAAATCGAACTTCAAATCTAAATGAAGTTATGTGTGTAGCTAGTTCAGCTATAACTCAATTTCATAAATAGTTAAACAAGGATGCGGAGTAATTTTTCGTGAGAGACAAGTTGAAATCGGCTAAGATAATAAGACTATCGTACAAGGCGAGAAGAAGGAAAATTTGTTTATGAATAATTTCGAGTTTCAGCAATCTGGGTTAAAGTATCATGTTAGCTCTATCGATCCCTATTAACATTTTACATGAATTTATATTGAAAAACTAATCGACCGTTTTCGATGAATTCCTTGAGTAGGCAACAACAAAGTTTCAAACAAGAATAGCCAGAGTCAGGTGCAATAGAAAAGGAGAGTTATCTTTCAAGTGATTTCCAAAAATTTTGCCGTGATACGGGTACCATCATTGAATACAATGTTTCTGGAAATCCTGATCAGAATGGTGTCAACAGGAGGATGAACGGACATATCATGAACATGGTGAGATGCCCCATTTTTGAGTCTGAAACATGAAAAAAAATATAGGGGGAAGCTGTGCGCACTTTAGTCTACACTATGAATTGCCTTCCTACCAAAACAATCCATGACAAGATCCCTGCAGAAATGTGGTTTGGATATAAACTTTCACTGGGCAGCATGTTTTCGGGAGTGTTGCATACGCACACATATCGAAAAAAGATCGTGTTGGAGCATTCTCAAACCGAAGTAAGCTCAATATATTAACAATATAAATCATCCAAACCTTATGAGTAAGTTTCGGATTGACTGACAGAAAAAGCTTTTGATTCTCCATATAGCATGCAAGTCAGGTCAGCTCTGTGAATGTCTTCGTCAGCATCTGTGGCAAATACCCAAGAATCTCCAGTATCACGCAGAAGTGCTCGAGAGCATTACATGTAGAGAGGCAACTGATTACGATGAAAGATGAGATCTTGCTTAGAGGAAGAACTAAAGAGAAAAATGAGGCATGGAAATTGGTACCTACTCCGCCAAATGTTACTCTACTGTGAACAACTTACCAGTTCTTGACTTGTAGCAAAAGGATTCTTGCAGGAAACTACATGTGGAGATGATTGTAACGCTCCAGCAGCCAAAATTGTTACTTCGAGAATTCTTCTTGCTGTTGCGTTTGAAAAAGGATTAATTATTTCAGGTGTCATGAATGTATAGCCTGCCTTTCTGAATTCGACTCTACGAAAACCTGTTTTCATTAAACCTTCCTCAGGTCTAAAAAACCTGAATGTAGCGTTGGCGAATTGTTTTTTTTTGTATGGTCTGACAAGTGCGCCTAAATAATGGAATTATTTTTCCAGCCCATTTCTAACAATGATTTTTTTCGAAGCAGGGAGGATCCTTATTTATTGTAACGAAGCATTTTTTTAGAGCTCCGTTACTAAGAACGGCTGAAAAAATTTTCAATCTAACTTTGCCTATTTGGGGTTTCTATTGGTTCTGGTCTGGCAAAATATTTCATTCCCTGTTAGAAATTAAGGTACATACCCAAAGCTACTGGAATTCACGTCAACATCATGCATAAAACATAACAGAGTTTTTCTCTAGATCTTATGAAAAGGGTGAAAAGCTCCGGTGATAGTTTTTGTAAAGACGAGAAAGAAATAAAGATCGCGATGGGAAAAACCAAATCAGTTTTTGTATCAGGAACGAAATCATCCTTCAGATTTTCGGTCCAGTTTCAGTTCATCGTACAAAAAACCGCCCCTTTCTTACTGGGCTTTTTCGTCTAGTTTGGTCATACATTCGAGATCTATAAAAAGGCACTATGAAGCTCTCATCGGGGCTTGTTCCTGTTGTTCTTCCGTGAGACTTGTTACTTGAATCCTGTGGTGATACGAAGTCCGGTTCGAAGTAAAAGTGAAAAGTGTGAAAAGTAGATTCGAGGTCCAGAAGCGTTGAGGTATCCGTAAGTGGAAATAGTGAATAATTTGTATTTGAGCTGGGTTTCTCCGTGTGCTGAAGCACTTGAAGTTTATTATTTCTACATTTATTATTGTTCGATTTGATTCAATAAATTTTCCGGGAGTTTAAATATTATTATATGTATTATTATTATTTCATTTAGTTAATTATCTGTCGTGGCATTTACAGTTTATTTCTGCCAAAGTATTCTTTATTTGAGTTGATTCGTTACCTGAGAAGTTAAATATATTTTCTGCATTATTATAATTTCCTTTATTCGAGCATTTGCCGAAACGTATAAGTTGGTCAGAAGACTACAGAGTGAATATTGATTTATTTATTTTTGGGTCGTTCAATCGAACTTTTTGTGAAATCAATTGAGTGTTTAATTTAGGGTAGTATTGACATTTTAGTCAATTATTGGTTATTTTTACGGGTAAAAATATATGATTTATTTGCCAAATTGAAAACAGTATAAAGTAGACCATTTTATTTTGTGTCCCCGCGGAAAACAATTTTCACACAAGCTCTGGCAGGTGTTTTCTTTTTCTTGTCAAGGGAAATCTTACATAAATAGTTCTTTTATTTGCCCGTTATTAAAATTATTGAGTTCTGTTTTCAGTTATTTGAGTTCAGGGAAAACGCCGAATGCAAACAACTGACGCGAATCTTTACATCACTTAAAGCAGTGAATTTAAATTTTATATTGTCTTGAGTTCGGGGAAAACACCGAATTTAAGCAATTGACGTATAAACCAATTACATAACAGTAATTATTGTTCCCCGTTGTCCCGATTCAGGCACTAACCAAATCGGAACATCGGCCGCGATAAATGCGTTGAAAAGTTAATTTGTCCCTGAAAATACGTGCAGAGCAAAACACAATTCACGAATTTCACAAGTTATAGGCATATTCAGGAGGAATAATTCATTTGGCGACTTGAGAAGGTGATTTGGGTAAATGAACGTTGTTGTTAACATTAGGGGGAAATAAAGGGATTTTATAACACGAAAAGACGGTGATGCTTTGTCGTCTGTATCCACGCCCAGTTGTTAATATTGTTTGAGCTCAGGAAATCGCCGAGCATAAACAATAGGAAAACAAAGCCAAAAATGTAATTCTTGTTAACGAGAAAAGTCGTAGAAGAAAAGGGCTATTTCAAGGAACAGAGGAAAAAATATCACAGCCGGGAATATTACCAACGTGAAGCTTAGGTAATATACAAGTGACACGTAGTATTCACTTTTTTTATTAGGGTTAACAAGGGGAAATCGGGATGTTATAAGCCGCTTGCTTATAAACTTGAAAAATCTCTTTCTGAGTCAGTCAGATAACCGTGTTCAGGAAGAAACAGTTTTTCTTAGCTCTCAAGAGTAGTTCATTTTATTCCCTAAATTGCCGGAAAATTACTGTTTATTTGGCCAGTCGTGAAGGTAAATATCATTTCGATACTATTTGGTAAATAGGATTATATATATATATATATATATATATATATATATATATATATATATATATATATATATATATATATATATCGGTATATGTATTACCCCATTTAAATGTGCCAGACCGTTTTCTTTTGAACAAAAATATTTGTATTACGAAAATTGTTGTGCCAAATCTTATTGAATATACCAGTTAATTTAATACCTATCACACACTGTGTTTACATTGAAAAAAAAAACCCTTCCTATTTCCTATAAAGTATTGAAGTTACGCAACAGACGTATTGAGTCAAGTTGTAGAAAAAGAAATTGGTAGAGAAAAAAACAAACAAAGACATTTACGTCTGTCTGTCTCTTTGGGGAGACATAAAAGCAATCGGCGTTCAGTATTCAAAATTTGTACTCAAAGCCTACAGTATTTTGTAAAGATTCAGAAAGTGTCAATATACCAGACCCCTGGACGTTCCGTATCTCCATCTGTAGCTACCCTAGTGCGTGGAGAAAACCACTATAAAATCTGGCGCCCGAGATTTGAAATGGAGAAAGGAAAATATTTCCTGCCTAAAATTCTGGCGTCATAAGTAACGTGGTTTTCTAGGAGTTTGAGGGTTATTAAAACAGACCCTAGCAAAACACGTCACATTACATATTCTTATTTTCTTTTGTGAGTGGATGATATAATTTTGTTCTCAAATAACATTGACAAAATTTGTATGATCTACTCGATTCAATATTTGGAATGAAAGAAGTCAGTACAGAAAAAAAAAGTTATTTGTATATATTGAGGTAGAAAAAATGGATAATGCTATTTCACATTTCTAAAACAAGATCATAAGATCCCCGAAAGATTTGGAATGACAGAATGTAAATAAAGTAGTGAACCTGTACCAGTTGGGTTAGATTTGAACCCAGAAACAGTAAATCATCATGGAATTGAAAAAGCGCTCTATATGGAGTTTTAAGAAGCAGTCCAATAAATGTTATGTCGGGTTCTCGCCCTGATTTGTGTTTTCCTGATTTGTATTATATTTTAGTCAGTTTCAGCACAGATACACTCTCATTTATTGAATTTGAAAAATGTGTTGAAGTACCTGAAAAATCTAATTATTTCTCTGAAAAAATGCATTTGTTGCTTTCGTAGATTGATATTTTGGTCCAGATCCTTCTGATCGTAAAAGTATTAGTGGGTTTTCGATCAGATCAAAGAAAAGCTTGATAATGTTAAAATTGAAGAAACAATCGATTGTTGAGCTTCCTTCAGCTGAATCAGAATATATTCCTCTTTCTTTGTGCATAGCTGAATGTATTTTTGTTGAACAGTCAGTTGAAAATACTATCGAGTTCAAAATTGACCTAGTTTTTGCTATCGAAATAACACCATCCTTGGAACTTAAAAACAATATATTGATAAAAAAAAACATTCTACCAGAAATCTTATCTCTAACGATACTATTGTACTTAAGTGAAAATATGGCAGATATGATGACCAAAGCTCTATATAAATAGTTTTTTTTTATTTCATATCGAAAATGGGTTTGATGAGAAACTGATTCTCACGAAAAGTTATAGAATTGTTTAATTATTATTTCAGTTGGTGTATTAAATATTTTCAATTTTTGAGTTCTGTGGATTACGATGCATTTACTATCTAATTTTTTTAATTTTATGTCTCCCAAATTGATGATTATCTCCAGGAGTATTGAATGAATGCGAATTATTTTGGACCAGTCATATAGTTGTCGGTCATTAAAAATACAATTGTAAGTTTTCTTATTTTTCTGATAATAAATCATTTTACTGAATTGCTGTTTATTCATTAATCTGTAAACAGCGTCTTCAGATTCAATTTGTTGCAAACCTTTTTTTTCTTGAGAATCCTATCAGCTTCATAACGTTTTCATCCGGGGAGATGTACTCCGAATGGTAACTTATTGATGAGCATATTGATAACACCTTCTCCGCAATACGTCAACATAAAGTATGACGAATGATGTTGAGGATATCTCTATTCGTTGACATGAACCATTTGGAAAATAATTACATCATGAAAGTCGTTCAATAAAAGTCGTTACTCATCGATAACTTGGACCATTTGAACGATGACGTGTAGTAATAAATATGGCAAATCATTACCAAACTCATTTCGTTTAATCATCTGCGATCCCAGTAGCAGTGGTGAAACGAATATGGCATTTCCATTATTGTTCCGTCCAAATAGCGCAAAATTCTGAAGTCACTATATCAACCAAAGTGTCAGCTGCCTCAAGAGATATCAGTCAAAGGAGTTGGCCATTTTCTGTTTGAGGATGAAGAAATTCTGAGTCCAAAGGATGCCAAACAGTAAATTCGGGAATATTATTCCGTGTGCAGACACAATTGCAATATGATTGTGTTGTTCAAGCAGGACTAAATCAACATAAAGCACCTATTCAATGAACACGTTTCTCTCGACGTATCATTCGAATATTTCAAACGTATATTTGCCGAATATTGGCTTGATGAGTATGGGGCTCCCGTAATCGTCGAGGATTGCAATCTCACTGCAGGCATATACCGACAAGGCTTTGACAAATATATATATATATATATATATATATATATATATATATATATATATATATATATATATATATATATTGTTATGTAAGGAAATATTATAAAACAATTAAACTTATAATTATTATTTTTGGGTATTTCAGTTAGCGTGAATAATGCTTTGTGTTTTGCAATTTTTCTTCACTTTTTACTATTCTAGAATCCTATACTATGCTCTAGTCGATCCAGATGTATCAAAAAGGTCAGTCCTGAAGTATTTCTGTTGTCAAAAGTATGTGACCAACGATACATCTAAGGAAAATGCGCAATTAAATTATTTGAAAAGTGAAATTTATGAAAAACATTGTATTACAAGTAGATCAATTGATATATCAATTTGGAACATCCTGTATGATGAATCTTATCAACAGGAAACCCACCAATGAGATGTCTAGAGAATTGTGTGGGAAAAGTGATGAAATATAAAAATAGAGAAGCAAAAAATGGTCAAAAATGAATTGTATACGAATTTGTACATAGTATATAAGGTTTAGGATTAGATTTCATTGAAAAAATCATTAAATTGATTAGAATGACAAATAATGATGTAGAAAGTAGCAAGAAATTCGAAAATCTGTGTAAAAGATAAAATGTGTGTGTTGCCACGGGAAGAAATAACAAGTTTTGGAGGAGATCAAAAATTCAAAAATTGAGGAAAAAAGCAATCACGTACACATTTTTGGAAGAGAAATAATAGTGAATTTCGAAAAAAAGCTACCAAAACCATTCCAGAACGAGATCAACTCAATTGAGGCACAACTGGGAGAAGTAATCTATCATAAAATTCCACTCACCTATTGACAGAACGAGAAATCCTGCAAAGGCCAGTCACGGGAGCAAAAATTTGTTTTGGATGCAAGGATGCTGTATGTTCCAATGACACAAGTATTTTCATGAGGCTGAGGAATATCACGAAAGAAGAATAACAGGTATTCTATTGGCAGAACGCAACGCTTCAGTTTTATTAACTGACACTGAGTATCTGAATCACTGTGTTACTTTTGATTGAACAATTCAACGATTTTCGATGCTGAAGGACTGGTAATAACTTTCAAATTATCTTTCAAGTGATATAATCACTCATAGCAAATTGCACTATATCACATTATTGTTTTTTTTTGTAGTCCATAAGGTAATTTTCGCAGAGTAGGACAGTTTAGGGTTTTATCTCAATAAAACAACTATTTGATTATTTTCTACAATATGTGTTTTTATCTTTGAACATCTAACCACACTTTTTCCCCACTAAACAGCAAATTTTATATCAAGCCGTTCAACAAGTTGGCATTACTGAACCTGCTAGTCAAAAGGGAGATGATTCTTTGTTCATAGGCGTACCGACTGAGCTGGGATAAGGTAAAAAGAGGTTTGAAAAAGGGTAAGGCAACATAGCCGGAGTTTTCATTTTGTTATGATAGGGACTCATTCATAAAATCTTGGAAACAAATCCAAAATAAAGAAAAATATATAAACTCAAAATCAATCCCATCACAACAATATATATATATATATATAAATGTGTGTGTAAATATTGATGCATCATTAGTATACATGAAACTGCTCAGCGAAGAAGTTGATGTTGGACGAAAGAATTAAATCAACGAAATTGCAAAAGGCATCAGAGAAAAGTAGCAAGCTATCACATTTGGTGACTCAGAAGAAGATGACTAGATAGAAAAGCTTTCAAAACCTTTATTCAAACCTTGTCAAAAAAAATATCGGGACATCTAATCGATTTTACGTCAAACAAATAAAAAAAAGGAAAAATGTCCAAAGTAAAACAAGAATCAACAGCTGAAGAACCCCGGGAACAAACACAATTTCTGCCTATAGTGGACATTGCTGGAACACAAGATGAAGAGGACGATCGGTAAGAGAGGAATTTTGAGAAGGAATAATGCTTGAGGACGTGGAGAAATCCTCTTTGTGTCACAAAAATACATCCTCGAACACTGAAGCAATGACGGAGGAATGTATGAATGATATGGACCTGTTCATGATGCCAGTTCCTCGAAATAGTTTCACGGCACCAAAGGAATTGGTTTTCATAATCACACTGGTAGAATTGTAAATAAATAAAGAGAGACAAAAGTGGCAAGCCACAAGAGACCCAGTACATAAAGATAACTTCTTGAGAATGGGGAAAGAGAT
Organism: Gonioctena quinquepunctata; assembly: GCA_018342105.1. NCBI lineage: Eukaryota > Metazoa > Arthropoda > Insecta > Coleoptera > Chrysomelidae > Gonioctena > Gonioctena quinquepunctata. The sequence goes on from JAFIRS010002744.1 coordinate 30,804, forward strand.
CACAGAACTCATAGAGCAAAATACAAATACTGTTTGGAATCGCAAGCATGAGAGCCTCAACGTTCGGGACCATTCGCTATGGGACGTGGCAAAAGGATTCCAAAGGAAAAGAGAACCTGTGCCAGCTATAGTGAGTGGGCCCGACCGTTCGGTGACAAACGCGTTGGAGAAGGCCGAACTGTTTGGCGGTTACTTCAGCGACGTTCACAAAATAGAGCCGGATAGCATAGAGCATCATAGAAACATTAATAACATGGTAAACAAATTTAGAGAAATTCCCTCGGTGAGGTTGGCACCCCCCGAACTCCAAAAAGCTATAACAAGCTATGAGGAGGTGCGGAGGGTGATCAACCAGCTACCGAGGAATAAAGCACCAGGCCTTGACTAGTTGGATGCAATCCTACTCAAGAACCTCCCGAGGAAAGCCCTGGTCCAGCTTATTTATATGATAAATGCAATCATAAAGTGGCAACACTATCCAGATTGTTTAAAGAAAGCAGAAATAATCCCACTTCTGAAACCGGGCAAGAATAAAAATAAATTAGAGAGCTATAGACCTATATCACTACTAAGTGTAATCGCTAAAGTGGTGGACAAGATCCTTCTGAATCGTGTTGTTGACTTTGAGGAGAGGCAGAAAGTCATCCCGCCTGAACAATTCGGGTTCAGGAGAGGTCATTCTACAACCTCGCAAGTAGCCCGCGTTGTTCACGGGGTGAAGGAAGCATTCCACAGGGACCACAACACGGTTATGGTCCTGCTGGACACCCAAAAAGCGTTTGATACCGTCTGGATAGCGGGGTTGATCGCCAAAAGGATAGAGGCAGGCATGCCTTTGTATCTTACAAAGATCTCAGATTCCTATTTGTCGGAGCGGACTTTTAGGGTTAATGTCAACGGAGTCAGCTCGCGAGATTATGCAATCTGAGCGGGGGTCCTACAGGGGTCTTCGCTGTCACCGATCTTATATTCTCTGTATACCAGTGACTTTCCGACCTTCGCTAGAACGAGCACGGCCATGTTTGCGGACGATACCGCGATCTACGCCCACTCGTTCCAAAGCGAAGTGGCTGCTAGGCAGCTCCAGATTCATCTGGATCGGTTGGTCACACCATATTTGGAGAAAAATAAGATTAAGTTAAATCCCAACAAAACGGAGGTCGTTAACTTCACGAGGAAAAGAACTAACGTGAAGATCCTCGGGAAGATAACGATTGAAAATAACAAAGTGACGGAGAAACCCACTGTTAGATACCTGGGAGTGCAATTGGACAGTCGGATGTACTTGCACAATCATATAGCCTTGGCGTTACAGAGGCGGGCGGCCGCAATCAAGCGTACGTACCCCCTCATTGCACGTAATTCCAAGCTGTCAACTGATAATAAATCAAGAATCTATAAGCAAATAATCAGACCAACCATGACATACGCCTGTCCAATATTATGCAGCCTGCCAAAAACCCAAATATCGAGGTTAGAGAGGTTGCAGAACAAGGCCCTTCGCATAGTTACAAACAGTAACAGATACATTCGGTTGGATGATCTGCGGGAGCTGGCGAAAGTTGAAACGCTCGAATCCTATATCAATAAAATATCGGATGAATTCTATCGATTCCACATTCCCAAAAGTCTGCTTACGGCAAATATAACAAATATAAGAGAAGGAATTCCCAGGAAACATGGGGTAATCTTTGAAAAACTAGAACTCTATCGCGAGCCATTGCAAAACTAGTTGAGATTCTATAAGGTCGGAAATCCGACCTGTATGAATTAGGATCCTAAACCTATGGCATAGGTCAAGTACCTAAGCCACGCCCAACAGAGTGGGTAAAAGGAAGTACTGTAAGCCGGTTTTTTTTTGTATCAATTCATTTTCCGGATAGCTACTACGAGTTGAAAAAAGAAACAAGCAAATTAAAACTTCTTGAATTTTGAAACTCCATCTACAATGACAATAGATGCATAAGCGAAAGCAGGAGGCACCTTTAAAAAATTACAATTCCTAGAAAAAACAATAACGATTATGGAAAAAAGGCTACCTGATTAAATCAACAGGGGCCACCCCTTCGCCCCGTCGGGAGGGCAAGCTGGTGGCTTACATTTCTCCAAACATAAAGCCACAACACATCCCTCCTCAACCCTTTCCCCCACAACATCCAGGAAGGGGAGCAGAGATTGTTTTATTGTACATATTAGTTGAGTTTTAAGTTACCATGTAAATATAAATGAATAAATATTATTGGATTGGATTGGATTGGATTGGTAGAATTGTTGCCGTAGGGGACTCTTTCAACAGATCCCCAGGTTTATATCCACTGATATTCTACGATAAACCCGACGACTGTGATGGAGAGGATTTGCATACATATGAAAACCTTCAAGAATTGACGGATGCTCATCTGAATGCACAAGGACGTCTGAGAGATGGAAGTATACGAATTAAATACGACCCTTATTCAGTCGAAACATCAATAAGAAGACCTTGTATGAAACTCATCTGAGCGATACTCATTACATCGACAGATATCTTCAGTTTTTGGGCCAAAATTGATTGAAGTTGCTGATCGCTTCGGAAGATGCAGGAAATACTCCTCATAACAACGAAATACTGGCCATATTCAAGGAACTCAGAGGAGCTCATATAATCCAAATAATTTTTCCGGTCTTTCTGATGGTCGTGGGAGCGCGAAATAGATTTTTGTCGACAAAAATGCATTGAAGACTTATTGAATGCGGTGCCAGCCTTGCATCAATGTCACAAATTATTTCTGGTGAGTTCTCCTTCTTAAAACAAAAATATCTTTCTCTCATTCATCTTCATGAGTTTTTGATTGAGACTGGAATAGAAAATCAAATCTGAATTAAAATTCAAATTTTCACTTTTATTTGTATCATGGATTTTTCAATTTTTAGGAAAATATTTCTATTCAATGTTTAACTGAGAATGTTTCCCTTCTCAATATCCCTCAAGAGGCTATTTCGAACGATGGAGGAAGTTCATCATTGGAAATTCGTCAATGACTACACATAAGATTGAACTGCAACTCAAGTCTGCTGTCAATGCTTCGATGCATTGATGTTAATTTCAATGCATGCGAGAAAAAAATAGTTAATCTGACAATCACTGCAGAGACCAGCGAAAATGAAAAAACATCTATTAATAGGAATTTTACCAATTTGATCACCAAACATAATGCGTTGCTACTGAAATAAGGAGTTCGAAAGGAATTCAAAATAATTTTGACTGATAGAGAGCACCCTAGACAAATTAAAAATAAAGAGACTGTTTGAAACATTGGCGATCTTGACCACCAAGTTTTTGGTACGGCCAGTCGCGCATGGAGGCGCTGCCCGCAATCAACAGACGACTGGCGACATGATAATTTTCCAATTTCGACATTTGTCAGAAAATGACAAACCACGTAATAATTTCAGAATAATTCTACTGTCAATTGTCATCGAAAAATTAATTATAGAAATTATACCATGGACTTGAATTATGAACCCAACGTCGAAAATGGAAGGTTTTGTTTTTCGAGTTGACGCTGAAATTCCTCGAAATATTCTTTCACAAAGTAAAATATAAGCTGCTTTTCACAAACTTATTTCCATCCATCAGTTGCAGAAATGTTTTCACAAACTGGTACTTATTTCCATCCATCAGTTTTCATTTCCTATCACCATTTGAGGAAGTACGAAGTACATGGTCTCCTTTGTGCTAATAAATTAACAAAATTATTGAAGGTTTGTTGTAGATGTAATATGTTTTTATTTTGGTTTATTTGATGATAAGCGACTGAAGAATATTTTTAATTTTGTTGTTTTTCGGAGTTTTATTATCATTTTGTCTGTAGTTGTACATTGTCCTAGATACAATAAAATGTGTTTTTATAGTGTTCAACTTATTATTCTTGTTTTATAAGATGTTTGATTTTGTTCTTGATATCATGAAATAAAGATTTACTTTGAAACTTTATGTTATAACCACGAACGAACTAACAGATTCTAGGAATCGATTACTGTATATATTTTATCAGTGATCGATTTGCCATTCCTGTATTTTATATGATACAACTATTCATATGGAATACAAGAATGGCAAATCGATCACTTATAAAATATATACCATATCAATCATATGAAAGTAACACATTTGAAAAACCCGCCTTATCTCAATCGGTTTTACCAACTGTACTTAGTTCGGCCAGTTGCGAGATATGTCGCCACTGTCTAAACGTGGTGCCAACTTTTACTGCAGGTTTGACAACTCTCCTTATTTTTAGTTTCTCTATGGAGAGCACCAATTGGATATTTCTTCAAATAACCCCAAATCTAATTCGACGACCATGTGCAGAAATAATACGAAATCTCCAGCTTCCTCTCGTGGTCGTCGATTGACATCGATGGATACGACCGTTGGGAAGGAAAACTAGTCTTTAAATAACAAAGAAATTTGGTTGTCTGAAAAATTTACCGACCGACGAAGGAATAGAATTTACCAATGGAGAAATATCAAATTAACCACTACAATTCGTTCAGTTATAGCAGAAAGCGTAATGGGAACATCAAAATGAAGACTCTCCAAGTACTTAACTTTGAGTGGTACCTTCGAATGGATAGACGTATCACCTGAAAAAACTAAATTCCACAATGATACAGGACAGAGCAATATCAGAATCAAGAAATCTAACAAAAAGAAAGGTCTACGTGCAGCATTGGGGATTTCCGGTCTGCAAAAATTAAAACTTGGTGACGTCGTTCGTTTAATTGAATCAAAACATGTTTGTCGAAGGGGACACCGCCATTTGGAATCACTCCAAATTGTTGAAGTCAAAATTACCAAGCCTGCCATCTATTTGATAAAAGATATGCAAAACTTACCGAAGGAGTTAGAGAAAACTGCAAATCCTGTCATCTGTTTCGTAGAGAAGGTACTTAGGAGGGAGCGAGATGGAATGTATGTTTAATGGCTTAGTTTGGGTAACAAACACAAATCTTGTATAAAAAATGCCGATATTGTATGTCATCATGGAGGGCAATTGCACCATGTGATTATGCCAGAATAAATATAATTATGCTCGGTCGATAAACTTCAGTACAAAGAGGAATTTCGCTTGATAGTAGTTACAATAGTAATGATTCGCTTATTCTCGAAAGTCGAGCAAACAAAATCGACGAAGTGTCAGAAAGACATGAGAATGGAGTTATACAAAAACAACATCAACTGCAGATTCTTATGAACGTTTTTGCGGCCTGAGCCCTGCTAGCGACTTCAGCACATGTGTTATCATAAAGCAACAATTTTCACTTCTCCAAATATCATCGTTCAGCATTTCAGCACTTTCAAGTAGGCTACCCTCATCGATATCCTGGATAAAATGAAGAGATACTTTACTCAAAGCAGAATCGAAGGTTATCCGGATAAATATTACCCTATTACAACTCGATGTGGAGACCACGTCTATGTTACCAAATACATAGAGAGTGAAGTGAGACAAATATAAATCCCTAGAAACATCATCAATATGAATCTTCACGGGGTTGATGTCGATGATATTCAACGCATGTAAATGGCTACGCTGTCAAATTGTGTTTTTACGTTGGACACTCTTGCTTTTTCTGCTTACTATAATAATTCACTTGATATCATCAAATGAAAGACAATAAAATCAATTTGATTCTTGAAAAAAAGGTCCACAGATCTCATATACCATCACCTCAGAGTATGTATTCGGAATCACTGAAAAAATATTTGTATTATTATAAACCAAAACGTATAGGTACATGATTCATATAATGAATGGAAAAATTCAGAATTGAGCCTCTCATTTTCCAACATGTGTGAATGAAACTCAATTTCAGAAATTATATATTGTTATTAAACACAAAAGATGCAATACAAAAAATGTAAAATGATAAAAAGTAGAGAAATACAAAAGAGGGAATATTATTACCGACAATGAAGAATTAGTGACATGTAGAATAATATAACTCAGAGAAAATGGCCTTAGCAGAAGTATTGTAATTTTCCCCAACATTGAATCTCACCCCCTTTGACTTTTTTGTCACGCCCATGCTATTCAACGTAGGTAGTTCTCATTCTTCAATGTCACATTTTTTTTTCCCAACTTTTTATTCATGCTTCTTTTTTCTGTTGTCAGTTACTTTTACTTCGAAATAATACACTTTTGACGAGCCCTGTAAAGTGTGTCATAGTTTTATCACTCGTCACTTCAACAATGAAATTCTATGAGCAAATCTCATGTATCGAATTTTAAAAAGTATTGTTTTATTATATCCGCATAGGTATCATTACGAATCAATTGGTAAATGAAGCTTTCCGTATCAGTATTCAATAACTCACATTTCTCCCCCCCCATAACATACATCATAATGAAAATCAATCATGCATGTGTTTGGAATATCCAATATAGCTATTGCCATATACCTGGGTTTGATGAAGTCTTTTTCATTTCAATTGCTATCAAGTCTGCATTAAAAATAGGTCTACAGATTTTTTTCGCCGTATCCACCCCCGAATGAATAAGCCTCATTTCACGGTTTCGCCAAAATCGTTACTGAATTGAATTTTTTCAAAAGAACCAGTAGCTGCGGTTCTCAGTCAAGTATTCAATTCAATATAGGGACGCAGCAACGCCAATTGTCGGAATTTCAGTAACTTATGAGTTTTGGTGAGGACCAAACCGTTTTTCAATGCTTGCTCCAGATTTCTCCAAAGCAAAATGTATTTTTTCCGGGCATACAAGGTTGCCATTATTTAGTGATGCTCGAAGAATGAAGAATCCCCATGCACGTCAGGAGATCTTTCGGATACTCTAGATCCACCGGCGAAATATAACCTTGTATTGCGTCACCAGCAATTGTCCTTATATCTCATTATTCAAAATTTTCCATCTAAGTAAAATCTCCAAAAGGTGAATATTCCGATATTGCCCACCCATAAAGATTATTGACGTCTAAATGAGAAATATACTAAGTCAGTAGCTTGCAATTTGCTTCCTTGAGCATACAGTCCCAAGTGTGTTCGGGCATAGTATGATACCATGCTGAATCTAAACCGTGAGTTTTCAAATTACTCTCCCTAGAAGTTTCCATCACGCCTGCCAAAAAAAGTGTATCTGTCCGCATATGCAAGACACTATTATCCGCCAAATTTATGTCAAATATTTTGAGCATGAGCGTATTTCTCATCATCATTTTCCGTATAATTATATTGATTGTAGGAATTATTTTTCGATGGTAGTTCAGCCTCGTCTAATTTTTCAATATTATTGATATAGTCGTATAAAAATACACCTCTTCAGTAAGAAGCTGGGAATTCCGAGCGACCAAATGATGTAGAAATGTAGAAACTTACTCATACAGACTATTCTATGAAACGGTGGGATTAATGAAACGAAGGTTAATTTAGATTCCACCGTCGTGTTGCGTGCATAAAATGTATTTTTTTTCATTGAACGAAAGTATGCTTACGCGCCCCTTTTCAGCAATATCTCTGATTATGAAATGTGAAATGCAATAGGCAGTATAAACAATTTTCTTTTGTTGATATTACATGGCTCTTGGTGTGCAACGCCTCGTGAAGTGATCGTGATCGAGCACAAAAAATTATATTTTGGACAACCGTTTTTTGCAAATAATGACGCACCAAAGCATTGGCGGTATGAGAATTGACCGTCATTGGTACGATATTCTTGAATTTCGATTCTACGAATGTGGCAATATCTGACAATCAATCTACAAACCATTGCATGCAGTCTTGATCTCGATAACTTTTGAAATGAGATAAGCTGACATAAATTAAATATTTTAGGTAGCAATTTGCACTGAATGCTTCATTTCTTTGATATTCTGATGTTTTATCAGATATTTTATCGTAATAATTTACGAGTGCTGATTCGGAATCAGTATAAAAAACAATTCCAAATTATAAACATTCACCGAAATATATTTCCGAACTCCTGTATTCAGAACGGTTTTATAATTTGGATATTATGATAGATGGGTCACTCTTCCTGTGCGCTCACAACTCATATGAAAAAAAAAACAGGCATCATAACTATTTCCAATATTGACACATGTGCATTTCTCAAGGCTAGGGAATTCGTATGAAGAATCAGCCGTTTTCCGATAGCGATTCACTTACTGCCACTTCCAACAAAATAATTTCACTCAAATCCCAACCGCTGTCTTCCTCCTGAAATTCATTCAGTGTATTACAAATTACATTTTCAACGTGTTCGGCATACAAAGCATCAAAGTCAGTCCTGAAGTCTATCACAGCGTTGGGAGTAATAAAATATGTTTGATCAACTGTTTCGTTCTTGATGAAAACTCTAGATAATATCGTGTTAACTTTAACCATGCCCATTTGTTTCAAAATATCAGATATTCCAGATTTAATTAAATGATATGCATCTTTTGAAAATCATTTCGTGTGTTTATGCGATGTATTTATGATTAACTTCGTTCTGATTCGGTTTCCAAAAGAACAATTCCATTTCACTCTGCCTCTTCGCTTGAATCTCCCTATTCATTGAACCAAAGATGCATCTCATGCGTTTCAACTCTCCAATTCTGATGAAAATTTGCTCTGTCTCCCCTTTCGGCAATTTGATTTTTCTCCAAAGCCAGCATACATTTCCTGATGTGATTATCAATGAATCCAATACTACTGGTATGATGAGTTGATGAGTTTGAGGGTCACCTGGATTTGGTGAAATTGTTAATTTGGAGATTAATTACTCCATAGAATCTCTTTGTATGATGACTGGAAGCGATGATATCGTTGTATTGGAGGTTGAATGATAATAGCGATGAAGATAACTGTGGAAGAAATGGAGTTTGAAATAACGTAATGTAATAAAAAAAAAACATGTAGTCTCAACTCACCTTTTAGCTCTCTCATTCACTTCCTCTCTTCCTATCAAAAAGTCCAGTTTTTGGCGTTTTGAAAGGTGATGGCATGCTTTACTTTTTCATTTATATATCACAGAATATTTTCCACTGGTAAAGTGCTGTTGCAGGATCTATACTCCTCCGTGACATGCTTCGGCAAGAACGTAATGTTTTTCGTAAACCGAGTAAGACGGATTCAACAAAATCACTCTGGGTTATAACCGCTTTCAAAATTTATATATATTTATATCGTACAGTCCTGCAACTTGATCACTGGCTTTTCTTCTGCAATTACAGATGCTCGTCTAAATACACTTAGATCCACCTATAAAAACATATTTCTCGCGTTTTCAATGAAATTTTAAAAACATTTTGAATTTTGCATCGGAAAGGTACCAATAATGATGAACGAGAAGTTACTGGTTATGATGGAAATCACACACATCCAAAAATAGCACTTCATTCATAATCAGATTTGAAAGAATTTACCTTATAAAAGAAATGCTCGAACATATACACACGAACAGACGTTGATAATTTTTAGTCAATGAAAATGCGGTCACAAACGAATAGACGTTGAAGATATTTGCTGAGCAACACAGAAACTAGTACTGCTGATTTTCACAGAGCAAATGATTGACATTTCTACGTGCATTGCATATTCATGCAGGAAGGAGGGGTTGCGATAACAACGTATTGCCCTCAATCAACCGCAATGCGGCCACGGTGGTTTTGCGTAGTTTTGGTAACAATTTCCATTTTTCTGTCTCCTGGTTTTGTGGTTTGGGATCAAATTTATCATTTTCTTGCATGTCTGGGTTCTGCGGTTGAAGATGAGAGATATCAGTTTCTTGTGAATGTGATAATTTTATCTGAATATGAATTCGTTTTGTGCTCTTGAAAAAATATTGTTTATACAGATATGAAATAAATTATGTGTACTCGACTCTCGATATGATTGGTTTATCAATATACCATGGATACTCTGTGAATGAAATACATACTATTTTCTTCAGTCTCAAACGTCAATTCAGATTGTGAACATTAATTCACATCTGCTCCGCTACAAGGGTTTTCTCTGCTTGAAAGCCAATAGTTATACGATGATTTTTTTTTTCAGTTAGAGATTCTCAAGTTTTGTGGGTTGAATTTGTAGTAGCGGATATCTGGTTTGGGGCAAATTACGTTTTCCAAAATATCAAATACTGAAATTATGTAAAAGCTTCATGGTCTTTTCTGTCTTCACTGAGTTTTCACACCGCCTGACAAATTCTTCGAATATACGCCTGTATTTTTCGGAAGACATTCTTGTAATGGGTATACAAATTGACTCAAAGTAGCTACATTGAAATATGTGGTATAATAGGCAAATGCGTTTATCATCTTTTCAGAGTACTAGCATACCAAAATGTCTCCAATATCAATCAAGTCAGCTCCAAGTGCCTTTTTGACATAATATGAAAATGATTGATTATGTTTCTAGACATTGAGTCGAATCCACTGAATTTACAATCTATGGATTATTTCCTTCAATTTGACACCTCACTCGCTATGTTTGGGCTCAAATAGAACTTTTCATTTTTTGAATCGTGTTTCAAGTGATAAATTATATAAAGTATACCAATTCACGTGATCTCGTTGAAAATTAGCTGAATCGGAGACGTTGAGTATTTTGAGAACCCCTTTATGAAAATTGATGTAAATGCATATTTTTACGTTGGTATTTTTTCGGAACACTCAGACTCAGGGATGCACAATCACCCTGTTCAAAAACATTTCCAGTATGCATGGTCATTCGTTTTTTTTTGGATGAGATGATGCAACGATTTCTACCAGTGATGCCTTCAAATCATACTGCAAAGCAGCCACTGATGGACTCGCAGAAAGAAATATCCGAACTTGAAACAAAAATTTCCCGACGCATTTGGCATCTGAATGACAGACATATTATTTTTCATTATACCTATCTGAAAACACTATCTTTACATGCTTAATTGGAGCACCAAAAGTGGGTTTTTTCCGTGCGCCCGCACGAAAGATTTCACGGTGCGCTAGTGTCATTAGCTGCCTACTTACATGTCAAAATAAAATAATATGTTATTGACAGTTCTCTAGAAATCGCAAATTGTGTGTATATTTCCTTAGCAACGGGATAAATAACGCTTGTTTTGTGACAATATTTGGATATTTTTAGTGGGAATATTTAAAAATGATTTCACCAGAGGAAGAAATATCACGTGTAGTGGCCAAAGTAAGTGCAGAATTACTGCCTAAAAAGTCACGTGTGAGATATGAAAACCAGTATCGTATATTTTGCAACTAGCGCCAACAAAAGAAAGTTATAAATGTAAGTGATGATATTATTCTCGTTTATTTGTCAGAAAAAAGCAAATCCCTGGAAGCTTCAACTTTATGGAGTCAATGATCAATGTTGAAAAGTTGTCTGGCAGTGAAAGAAAATGTAAATGTTAATAATTTACAGAAGACTACTGCATTTCTCAAACGAGAAAGTGTTGGTTACACACCGAAAAAGTCCAAAGTATTAACTGCTGACCAAATCGCCAAATTCATACTTGACTTGATTCGTCTGACTTTAGAAGACGTGGAAGATAATGGCCGATTTTTGATAGTATTCCTTCGAGATGACAAAAATCACAAATCAAGAAGTTTCACAATTACAAAGGAATGATGTCCCTTTGATCCATGCACTTTTTATCGTGAATATATTAATCTGAGACTTACACACATGAATAGAAAGAGATACTTTTTTGCGTATCGTAATGGTAGATGTTTTGCTCAACATGCAGGGTCATACAATCAGTGGTCCAACAAAGCAGATTGCTGAATGTCCGGAAGATTATACTGGACACGGCTTAAGATGATCTTCAGCATCTATGTTAGTCGAGGACGGAGGAAATTCGCTTACTTCAGAAAGGCATGGAGGTTGGAGTTCCTCGACTGTGGCTGAAGGCTACATCAAAGAATCGGTAAGCAGAAAGATTGAAGTTTCTCGTGAATTGTTCAGCCATTCAAGAACAGTAAAAACAACGCCAACATCAGAATACAATGCAGTGGGGAAAAATCAAAAACTGAATACTTCTACAAATATAGTAGCACCTTCGACTCCATCAACTACAGTTATCAAAAATGAAGTAGCAGCTGAAGGATTAGCTATTTACAACACAAATTTCACCATAATTATTTCAATAACAAAAATTAAAAATACATGTTTTTGTTCGTTAATCTTTAAAAATTAATGTTTCTTAACTATATGTGGTAGATATCATGAAAAATATCGTTCATTACACGTCCATAAATGCTTTTTCCGTGTTTGCAAGACTTCCCGTGTTTGGCTGCGCCTCCCACGGAAACTTGTCGCGCACGCACGGAAAAAGCCTATTTTCTCGACTCCTAATGAAATATGCTATTGCTACCGAGCAACACCATTAGCATCAGGTCAATAACCAGTCAGAACAAACCTGAGAAGAAGAATCCATATGTGTCTGCATGTTCTGTTTTTGAATAAAAAAGCTCTGATTCAAGCAATTTTTTTTTTCGAAGTGGAAGAGAGAGAATAAAATTGTTAATCTATCAACGGCATAAAGATAAACAAGGGATTCCATTGCTCCTGACATATTTTCCCAAATACTCGAATTGTGAAATGTACTCCATTTGCAAAAGATGATTGTGTAACACTCAGCGGTAATTGAGGTGCATTCCAAACTTTTTCGAACAATCCCGTTAACAATGGACCGATTTGAATCATACGAAAAGTTCAAATGATCAGGGACATTATTCAAAGTTCTTCTGTGAGCTTCGTAATGAAGACTGCTTCATCTGAGTTCAACAGAATCCTCTCACAAGTCTTGCATGGTCTTCCAAAAGTCGAAATGACATTATTTGCTACGGCGAAACCATGGAGGAGTGTACCGCAAATCAAACATCTTATTTGCAACGTCTCGAAAAATGACCTGTATCTTAATCGAAGCAAAAATTAATTCTTCAAGGATAGCATTAGTTTTTGGTCATATTTTCTCGTATAATGAAATTCAGAAGTTGCATGAAAAGATCTGAACTATGTCGCAGATGCTTTCCAAACTTCCTCAAACAACTTCGTTAACACCAAACCGATTTCAAACATCCGAAAAATCTAATTTTTCCATGACATTATAATTTTTCTTTTTTTTTTTCGTATTAGGTATATGTTACTTAACCTTAACTGAGCATGACTTCCACGTGTAGTCCTCGATAGCACTTACTGATAGTCCGTTTCTATCGTACTTCTGAGTATTTTCCTCTGCTGTCACCTGCTCCGCTCTCACCATTTCGAAATATAGTCCCGTGCCCCGTACAGTCATTCGTCTTTTGGTGATTACATATGTCACCGCTACAGGTGAGAAGTTGAGGTCTTCCGAATAATATAATATCAACATGTTTCTTTATCAGAAATGTCAAGTTCAGTAGTGATTATTTGGATAGGCATAAGTATATTCCTTAAACATTCAACAGTAAAAAAACTAGCAGAATCTCAATACAATTCAAGATCTTGATCTCCAAGCTCTGGTAGAAAGAATGGTTCGAGGATAAACCAAACGCCAGAAAGATGCGGACATCCAAGAAAATAAAAAGAAAAAAACGATGATATCCCAATACAATTGGAGGTCTCGATCTGCAAGCTCTGGTAGAAAAAATAGTTCGAGAATGGATGAAACCCAGAAAGATGAGGACATCCATGGGTTGATGATGCTCCGAGCAACAATGGTGTCGTGACATTGTTCGAAAATATATGGATCAGTCGGATCAAGGTTTTCACGTGATGATCATGGCAATGCTGACGATATAGGCGGGAAAGAAGCGAGGCCAAAGGGGATTATCAAAATATTGGGTGAGGACCCTGCCGAGGAAAACGTGAATATTCCTGACGACTGCTGCTGGTGGACTGCTTCCGTAGGAGTCACATTCTTGTGAATGAGATGCCGATTGGTGAATTGAATTGAGTTACCTGAGACATGATATTATCTGAGATGTCTAGAAACCCTGGTATATGCACTGATATCTAAAAATGTGTGAGATCAAACGGGCGAGATGAGGAAAATAGAGGAACAGTACAAATAAATGGTATAATAATTAAAATTGTTAACGGTGTAGAATTATATGTAATAACAAAACAATTGTCAGAAGAGGTGATTAAATATATTCATGAAAAATATTTATATATAGGAATCAGGAAAACTTGGATGATATTCAGGGAAAATTATATAGGTACAAGATTTTGAATTAACTAAAATTATAATAACAAAATGTCAAAAATGCCTATTGGGTAAATATAAGAATAAAATAAATGAAAATGAACCAAAAAGTATCATCACAAGCAAACCATTACAAATAATTTCAACAGATTTTGTTAGCAATTTAATACAAAGTTATAACAGTTTATTGAATTATATCCTACAAAAAAAACAATTTTAAAACTGTAAAATTTTAAAAAATTAATAGGGAAACCTGAAAAAATAATTCTGGATAATGCTACATATTTTACAAATGATGAAATGAGAAAATTTACTGAGGATAGTGGTAAACAATTAAAATTCACAAGTATTAGACATCCTTCATCAAACCCTACCGAGAGATACTTACAAGAGGTGATAAAATATTTGGGGTTAACATATCAAGGGAATCACAAAATATGGGATGAAAAGTTGGAAATGATAGAAGAATGTTTTAATGATATTCCAAGCACGGTTACTGAAGAATGTCCAAGGTACATTATGACTGGAAGAGTGCCTGAGAGAGAATGGACAATGAATGAAATAATTTTGAAAGAGGTAATGGAAAAGGTCAATGTAAGAATTGAAAATCTGCTACAAAATACATTGAAAAAAAAATAAAAGGGGTACAAAAAGAACCACATTGAAGAAGGGAGATTTACTTATAATAAAAGCTCTGAAGGTACCTAACAGTAGACGAGGCATATGTGCCAAGTTACAAATGCCATTTGGGACCTTACGAGGTAGAGAATGGAGATGCTGAAAATACTCATAGGTTAGTAGATCCTCACAGTAAAATGTTGAGAGGAACTTTCAACATTGAAGATATATATCAATATAAAATATAAAATGAAAATAAGATAATCATAAAATATAAAATGTCATATATGATGATATCTTGAAAAATTTTCCCATTTGGTTTGAAGAGAAGTCCGAACTCAGGTTTTTTCTGAAACAAAAGAACGTAATGTTAGTAGTTGTAAATAATTAATTCTTATTCAAATTTTACTAGCAAGTATTAAAATATATATGAATTTAGGGAATTTGTTATGTTAGGAAATGTTGTAAAATAATTAAACTCATAATTATCATTATTATTAGGTATTTCAGTTATAGTCGATAATGCTATGTTGTTTTGCAATTTTCTTCACCTCTTTACTATTATAGAATCTTATACTATGCTCTAGTTGATGCATATGTATCAAGAGGGCAGTCCTGAAGTAGTTCTGTTATCAAAAGTATATGACCAACGAAATATCTAATGAAAATCCACAATTAAATCATGTCAAGATTCAAATTTATAGAAAACATTGAATTTGAAGTAAGATCAACTGATATATAAGTTTGGGAAAATTTACAAAAAAGGAAGCCACGTACGGAAATTTGTAAGATATATAGACAATACGAAAAAAAAAGATAAAACGATTCCCGGACGAGAGAGATTCCTGAAAAGCACAACTGGGAGAAATAAGTTATCAAAAATTTCCACTTACCTGGTATAGAAGAGAAATCCATGGAAGAACGCACGTAAGCTGTTGTTGCAATCCCAAAAGTACGTCCACGGGCTGGAAACATCACAGGAAAAGGAGCAACAAGGTATTATAATCACCGAACTCACCAAAGTGCAACTTTTCGTATATTTATCCAATAACTTTGAGTGTCTGATTCACTGTTAACATTGTTCTGGCTGAACATTCATCAAAATTCCATGCTGAAGGACTGACCATAATTTTTAATATTCTTCCTATCAATAATCATCACTTATATTCAAAGTGCACCATTCCATATTATTGTTTCTATTCAGTATGAGGTATTTATCGCAGAGTAGGGCAGTTTCAAGGGTTTTAATCTGAATAAAAACAACCGTTGTTTATTTTCGGCAATCTGTGTTTTATCTAACCACACTTTTCTCTCCACTGAATCGAATCGTTAGTGCCAAGTCGGCAACACAGATCACCACTGCTGAGACGGAGCTGACTCATGTTCATAGGCGTACCTGACTGAGCTGGGAAAAGATAAAAAGAGGTTTGAAAAGGGAATGGTAAGATAACGGTAAGATAACGAAATTTTGTGCACATTAATAGGTCACCAACAGATGTCGGTATAGGCCAACCCAGGACACCAGAAGTCGTTCTCGTAGTGCAATCAGAGTAACGCAAAACAAATAACGAAAGAAAGAAAGATTTGTTACGATTCCAAGAAAGCCATTTGGTGGCTTTCTTGGAATCGTAACAAATCTCTCTCTCTTTCTATATTTATATATATGGATATGAATATATATATATATATTTATATATATATATATATATATATATATATATATATATATATATATTTATATATATATATATATATATATATATATATATATATATATATATACAGAGTGACCCATTTGAAAGCGGGCCACCTCTCTAATACTGTTATTTATTATCCGATTCAGATGTTTTTTTTAATAGATAGAGAATTAATTTCTAGTTGAATGCCATAAATTCGAAATAAAAATAAAAATTTCACGCCCTACTTCGATTTTTTTTAAGGTCAAAAATCCAAAAAACATACTAGCGATTTTTTTAAATAAAATTCGACGACACCACTGGATTTGTGATGCTTACAAATGGATGCAACCAAAATTTCACGATAAAATAATTTTTTTAACAGAAATATAGCATAAGTAAAATATTCATATCAATATCGAAATAATTCAAATAGTTGTCATATAAATCACAATTTTGTGAATAATATGGTTTGAAATACTCCTTCAGAACATAACAACTCTATGTGGGATATGTTATGTCTCTTAGAACACTGCAGTTTGTTGTCAAAGAATAGAAATGCACATCTTTACATCCAATAATATCATTACCAATATTAATAACAGAAATGAACTACTACAAAAGGATGTATTAACATGACAGTGCCTACACAATAAATTTCGAACTGTTCAACCGAATCTCCATTCAATTCGATACATTTATCGTATCGTTTTCTAATGTTAACCATAACATTCGATAATTGGTTTGGGGTGATATCTCTGCAAGCCTGTCCTGTTCTTTCCCGCAGTTCCCCTTTGCTCGTTGGGCGAGTTTTGTTAACTTTTTTTTCAATGAAGCCCCATAAAAAGAATCCAATGGGGTCAAGTCCGGGGATCTGGGATGAAACTCGATCAATGCACTATTTCTCCTTATCCACCGATTAGGAATTTTTTTTTCCAACCAATCTCTTACAATCTTGCTATTGTGGATGGAACAGCCATGTAATTGAAATAGAAGCTGAGCCTCTTCTGCCAGTGAAAGTTCATCCATAGCGTTGGAAAATTCGTTTTTTGAAAAATTCAAAAAAATTTGACCATTCAAATTGCTTTAAAAAAAAGGGGCTAATTATTTTGGTATGTAATACTTCACACCAAATATTAATTTTTTGTAAGTAATGTCTTCTGCAATTTATTATCCAATGTTTCCGTCAAGTACCTTGTATTTTGATAATTAACTGTTCCATTGGTTGTGAATGTTGCCTCGTCACTGAACAATTTTTTTTTCAGAAAATTCCTGTTATTTAGATATTCTCCTTGAGCCCATAAACTGAACTCCATCCTCTTTTCATTATCGCCTTCTTCTAAGGTGTGAAGAAACTTTGGTTTAAGGGGCTTCATCTCATTATATTTCCTAAGATTTCTCCTTATTGTTTCACGCGGTAAGTTAATGTCCAAACTTGCAATTCTCACACTTGTTTTCGGTTATTATTAAAATAATTTCGAATTCGTTCGGAATTATTTTGTCTCTGTCTTTGAACAATATAACTATTCTTCAGAATATGTTCACAAACATCTCCATACTGATTTAAAATTTGGTTCATTCGGCCAACTGTATCTCTGCTAATATTTCAACGCTCCGGATGCATGTTATTGAAAATTCTACATACTTCCCTTTCGGATCTGTCGTTGTTACCACGAAGTCTTACTATTTCAATTTTCTCCTGCAAAGTCAAATTATCAGCCATACTTCTTTATTAGTGTAGGTACTTGGGGAGTTATGAACTTCACTATTAACACTGACAAATTTGTGTCTTTTCGTCTATTGTTCTGATGACTATCTCTATACCAACTAAAGTTACAAAGCCTCCTAATAAAAATTATATTTTTGAAATGTGGTATCCTAAGCATGTTTGAATGAAACCAAGATTGATATTTGGGATAACAGTCAACCACCAAAGAGAAACTGCGTGAAATAATAAGGCTTGCACAGATATTACCCCAAACCAATGGCCGAATGTTGATCGAATCATATAGTCAGTTAGCATTAGAGAATGGTAGAATAAATGTATCGAATTGAATCGGGATCTGGTTGAAAAGTACGAAAATTAATGTGTAGGCACTCTCATTTCAATCCATTCTATGGTTGTAGTTCATTTATGTTATCAATATATAGGTTATTATTGATTATTGAATATTGATTACTACTTGATTTAAAGATGTTCATTCAGTGTTCTGATGGACATAACTATCTCCTATACTATGGAGTTACGTTTGGAAGAAACATAATTTGACGCCATTTTGAATAACTGCTGTTTACAAACGCAACTGCTAACGTCCTAAAAGAGCATTTTAAACGATATTTTCAACAAGATTGTGATTTATTTGAAATATTTTGATAAAGTGATATGAATTTTACTTATGCCATATTTCTGTTGAAAAACATAATTTCATCGTGAAATTTTGGTCACACCCATTTAAAAGCATCACAAATCCAGTGGCGTCGTCAAATTTCATTAAGAAAAATCGCTAGAATATTTTTTGGATTTTTGACCTTGAAAAAACTTCGAAGTAGGCCGTGAAATTTCAATTTTCATTTCGAATTTATGGCATTCAACTAGAACTATTGATGCTCTATCTACTGGAAAAAAAACTTCTGAATCGGATAATAAATAACAGTTTTAGAGAGGTGGCCCGCTTTCAAATGGGTCACTCTGTATATATATATATTGGTAAGGTAAAGATAAATTCAAAAAGAGATTTTGCTATAATTTAGGTCTCCTTGATGGACATAGTTCAGTCAATATAGTAGAATCCAATTTCATAATAAATACATTTGAAACATTTTGGAATCTCATACTTTGTGATGATGGAAAGTGGGAGTTGGCAACCTTCAAGCACATTTGAATTATATGAGGTACAAATTTATTTCCATATACTTCTAGATAATATTCCATAGTTATAGAGGTTCTGTCTATATTTCACAAATTATTGCAGTTGTATTTTTTACAAGCTTTCATTTAGTTTCACTTGTTAGTTGGTTAGTTATTTTGGGTCAAATATAAGTTAATTTTGACCAACTTCTAATCGTTCGATTAACTTGGAATTTGGGGGATGTTCATAATTCTGGTGATAATGCATTATGGAATTTTTGTAAGAGAAAAAAACAAAATAGCAGCTCCAAGATAGCGAACGATATTTGTAATTATGGTCTGATTTGAATCAAAATTGGTATGTAGGGGTTTTTGGGGTCGGAGATTATGAATTTTTTCGTCGGAATTCATATATTTGAAATGGCGGCTCCAAGATGGCGGATGAGTTTTGTGATTATGGTCCGATTCGATTCAACATTAGTATGTGAGGGTTTTGGGGTCGGAGATTATGAAATGTTTGTCAGAATTCATAAACTCAAGATGGCGGCCCAAAGATGGAGGACGAGTTTTGTGATTATTGTACAATGTGATTCAAAATTGGTTTGCGGGGGTTTTTGGGGTCGGAGATTATGAAATTTTTGCCAAAATTAATTAATTGAGATGGAGGGCGAGCTTTATGATTATGGTCCAATTCGATTCAAAAATTGGTATGCGGGGGTTTTAGGAGACGGAAAGTATGATTTTTTTTTCAAAATTCATGAATTCAAGATGGAGGACGAGTTTTCTGATCATGATCATATTTGATTCAAAATTGATATGTGAGAGTTTTCAGGTTCGGAGATTATGAATCTTTTGTCAAAGTCTATAAATTCAAGATGGCGACTTCAGCATGGCGAACGAGTTTTTTGATTATGGTCACATCCTATTTAAAATTGGTGTGTGGGAGTTTTTATGGTCGGAGATCAAACTTATAGGAGAGAGACCTCATAATAACGATGCTCTATTGAAAATGAACAGATTAAGGCGAACTAACTGAGAAGAAAAAAGGAAATAACTATTAAAAAACCTTTTTAGAGACAATATTTTGTTTGAACCGTCTACTTAAACGTATAAAATAAGTTTAAGTCATCGCTGACAATGATTTGATTATTTGGTTTCGAAAAGATTGTCGCGTGAAGTGTTCATAAGAGTAGGAACCAATTAATTTGATTGGGCAGTGATTGGTTGGTAAGTAGGAACTTGTGGAAGTATTTAATTTTTACAGAGTATTCATAAAAGTAGGTACTAATTAATTTCATTGGACAATGATTGGTTGGTAAGTAACAATAATAATTTTATCACAATTCGCGCGACAAGCTTTTTGAAACCAAATAATTTGAAAAACAATAATTAAATCATTGTCAGCGATGACTCAAACTTCTTTTATTCGTTTTACTACATGGATTAATTGAAAGATGGTCTTTAAAAAGTTTTTTTTTAGTTGCAGTATTTCTGTGTCCTGACCTATTGGTGGATGAAGAAGCTGGAAAAATATAATAGAAAAAACAATACGGCCTCATCATTTGGGGTATATATTGTCAAATACTCTTAGGTGATTATTTTAGTTGTAGAGGTTCTCAGCCTGGCATTCTTCTTTTGGTTCAAAATAAGATTCTCCAAATGTTTTAACTCTGGATTAGTTTTTGGTGTGTTATTCCCTCATAGGCAAACATCTCTAATCCTAATGGAAATGGAATTTGGAGTATTCCTTGATATGCCTGAATTTTTTTCTGATTCTATCATTTATATTGTTCCCCCATACCTACTTTCCCGAGTATATGGTGTTTTACTTTTGTTTTTTAATATTAATATTTTCCCTTCCATGAACTCGTAAGTTCCTTGAAATATATTGTTGAATTAAAATTTTCAAAACCTTGTTGCATTACTCTTTCATTATTTCCATTGAGTTCTGAGACAAATTACATTGAATTATACAGCAAGTTGGTACCCCAAAATTGTGAAAATCGTTGGAGACTATAAATTTACCCAAGAATCAAATATATATATATATATATATATATATATATATCACAATCGAAACTTCTAGGGCCAGGGTTCAATTTGAACTCCAGATGAATTAAACAGTAATAAGAAAATGGAAATAGAAATGTCAACACATTCTAACCTCCTTCGTTAATTCAAACAAAAGCCGTAGAATTCTTTATGGAAAATTTTCGGAGAAAAAGTCTCACATATTGATTTTTCAAACTTTCAAAATAAGATAGGTTATTATTAGCAATTTTACTCAACTGCATTGGTGAGGCAAAAAATCGACAGTCTGTGACTAACCACACAACATATAAACCCGATTCATTTCAATAAACACACGACATTGGTCATTAAAACTGAGTGAATATTCGAATTGATTTGTAGAAATAATAAAAATTCACAAATTATATCATCAATAGAAATTAGTGAATACAAACCACGTGACCCAATATGGAGGTTGTTGGCACACAAACTGATAATCGCCATAAAAACATTGTCAGTGTGCTCTTTTGGCTGGTAAAAGTATATCTTTGGTTATTTTCGGAGCTTTTGTGTTGTTAATTAATAATATTCAGATAGAGAGTGATTACTTGTTGAAAAGCAGAGGCTTTGGTGAACGGTATGCTTGAAAATACATCTCGAACTTCTGCTTACATTTTCATCAATGTATTTGTTACAGGTATAAAATGGAATTGAGGATTGATCAGTGATTTAGATCCTTTTATAATGAATATTTATGAACTGAATTGTTCAATTGTTGGTGCTCCTTCTGTTACGAATATAGATATTATTTTGTATTTGGTTTTCACTCAGATTTCCCAAAGGCAGATGAAGCCCTATACAAGTTTAGAATCCATACATATTTTGAACCTGGCTCCGTTGTGAAGGTGATAACAAAAATTCAGAATCATTCATATATTTCAGTTGGTATAGTATGTTTTTTCCTAGGCAGCAGGTTTTTTCTAATGGGTACATGTACAGTTGCAAATCTTGGGTCATCGAAGTGAATTATTATAAATTAGGAATAATAATACATAATAGGCAATTTATAACCTCTGATCTATTATGTTAATTGCCACATTTGTTTATTATAAGAGACATTGATTTGTTCATTATAAGACACATTGATGAGAATTTTACTCCTCAACTTCCATAATAGTTCTTTCTAATCAACATAACTTTTTTTCGGGTCAAGTATTCACAAAAGGCAAATTAAAAACCTTCAGATGTTTGGTACATAATTGAAAAAGATGAAAGCATTTGTACTGCTCACTGATGTACTTGTATGGCCGGAAACAGTGAAGTAGGTGGTCATGTGCTATATTAGAAGCAATGTCACGCACAGATTAGAAAACTGTGTGGCCAATGCCACCCAGTCAAAAAATGTATTGGACGTCTGGCCTCTGGCCCAGTTCTTCAGTGAAAAATGAAATGTTTCAACTCCAAATGAATGAATATGAATAATATTTGTTGTTTAATTCAGTTGAATAATCTTCATTTGATACCAATCATAAAAAACGACACAATATTAATATTTGTAGGTATATAGTACAATTTCGAAAAATAATTCAGAGATATACAAGTAGGCAAAATCATACAAATAATCGTAGGAACAAATCAAATCACAAAAGTCTGAAATTATATCCATGACCGAATGATGGATATTATCATGAATGTTCACAGAGGGTATATCTGCTGCAGCCTCTCTGATTCAGGATCCGTGAAATCTTCTCGGTTGATTGCAGTTAACCATAAAGCTCTTCTCCTCCTCGTTGAGTCATTTTTACTGGTCAAAAACTTATGATTTGAAACTGTAGGCACCGAGTGAAACCCGACTCTATCCCTGTCGTGACGGGACCCACAGTGAACTTCAATGCAAGTAAGGGACATTTTTCTCCAGTTGAAGCACGAATTATAATCCAAAATTGAAGAAACTACTCAAATTCGCACAAAAAATAATAAAATAAACACTTTTACCACTATGGTCGCTTATGACGAATTACAATGTGTGCCAACAGCCGCCATATTGCTTTCGTTTCGACATTCAAATTTTACATTTGGTTGGGAGTTTCAAGTTACATTTTCGTATTCCGCATTAGTGTGCAGGTTGCCTAAAGTTGGCGAATGCGTTTTGTAATGGGAGAACAAACTAAATTTTGTAACTATCTTTTGTGGAAAATTTGTAACAATCTACCTAATTAACAGGTAGTTTGATTTGTTGAAAATATAAACAGGATGTTCATAGAATCAGATGTGGAATCATCTGCGACTGAAAGATAAACTTTAGTCACTATCTTCCATCGTGAAGATAACCTCTTGTGGGGTATTCATGTTACGAATGATTTTTGGTGAGTACTCTCTTTTGGAAAACATTCTTCTTTGCCTCATTCATCTTTATGAGTTCTTAATTAAGACTGGAATAAAAAATCAAATAACTATCTGAATGAAAATGCAAATTTTCAATTTCAGATTTTTTTTTTTTTTTTATTTTGAGTTAGGGCCTTTTCAGAATATCTATCAGATGTAGTTCAATGTCCAGCGTGGCTTTAGCCGGGGAAGTAGTTGTTTTCTGTTAGACATTCACAAAAAATAACTTCATTTTAATCGTGGATTTTTTCAATTCACAGAAAAATCTTTCTATCAATATTCAATTGAGAATGTTTTCCTTTTTAACAGGTAGTGTTTACTAAAAAGTCTGAATCAGTGCAAACACCAGAGTTTCTAGGCATCTTAGGGTTATCAATCCAGAAATCAAAATAGACATATCTAGCCATCAATGGAATAGAATTATATCAGGTACAGCATTGAAAATGTTGACACGAATGATGGAGGTTTCATTGGGGAATTAATATACATCCATTCGTGAAGTCAAACAGAATATTTCATCTCACTCCAGTGAATCGGGACGCATTTCGTACATTTCATTCAGGAATATATGCCAAAGTAGACAATATTCCTACACTTATCTTGAAAAAATATCAAGAAGGTGGTGAGGAAAACTATATCCTTAAACATTCGAACAAAATCATGGTATACAGTGCCTCATCTGCAACTGAAGGGAGATACTATGCGGATGTGAGGTACTGAAAACAAACTCAACTGAATGAAAATCAACTAGAATCCCTGGGAACACAGAAAATATTAATTTTTTCACCAAGCTATTGGGCTGATATGGATATTGTTGACATTATGTAGGATATATTTCTTTGTCGCCGAAACATACAGAAAATAATTATTCGTTACATAATTTCAATCCGATTTATTATATTCTACACCTGAAATTATGTGAGAAGTGAAATATTTCCTACAAGGTTAATAGTTCTGTTTCTTCCAGACTGAAGATGGTTTTTTCCTCGATAGAATTGAAAATAACGAGCTCAAAAATTAATATGATATTTTCTTTGTTCTTTTCATTGATATTTCCCTTCCACCTACAACACTGGAAAAAGCACCAATGAAAATATTTAAAATATTCAAATGGAATTCCGAATAAACCATACTCGTTTGTATTATAACTTCATTTGCAACTAATGAATTTTCAATCAAGGTACATTAAATAAAGAATTCGACTGTGATCAAAATAATCCTGGACGTGAGCGAGAATTTTAATCAGAGGGATGGATTATCCCATAATTTATTAGCAAACTTTCTGTTTTGGAATTCAATTAAGAAGTGCTTGTTGAGGGACTGGATTAACTCAGGTGGATGGATGAGATTGAAATATCCGAAGAGAATTCAGATTATATTTCCATCAAGATATCCAAAATCTCAATATTCGACTCAACGGAAAAAGAGGTAACAAAAAAATATATATTCTAGAAATATATTAGGTGGTTATATCATCAGTGCCAGGAATTTGATCGTACATAGATTCTCGAAACTTTCGTGGAAACATTTTGCTGAGGCAGATTAGGGTCTCATCTAATTGCACCACGAGATAGTAACTTGAGTGGTTTATTCTTCTGTTATGAGGTTTTGATTTCCCAAAAGTAAATTACTTGAGCAACAATTCCAAAGATTCATACGAATCTCTGTGCATGAATGATATTTGGTTAAGATGTTTCTGAATCGATTATATTCAGAAATAGACTCATTTGTGAATTTTCACTATGAGAAATAAATATAAATATTCTTCTCTTTAAATTTCATTATGTTTTTTTGTAGGAATTGGGAATATTATCCCTGTGAATGTTATTAAATTGACTCATATTTGCCAAAAAAATTATATCTGGACTTATCAGCCTCTATTGAGAAAACTTTTTTGAAAGTCATGACCGTTTCATGGTTGATATACTTTTCATGGAAACTATTATCAATAATCATTCAGTACAATGTTACAGTATAAATTGGAATGAAGTAGGATCTAAATGCAAATTCTCCAATTCCGTATTGCTGAAACTTTA
This sequence comes from Gonioctena quinquepunctata, assembly GCA_018342105.1. Taxonomy (NCBI): domain Eukaryota; kingdom Metazoa; phylum Arthropoda; class Insecta; order Coleoptera; family Chrysomelidae; genus Gonioctena; species Gonioctena quinquepunctata. The sequence goes on from JAFIRS010002744.1 coordinate 56,545, forward strand.
CCAGTGCAGTAGTTCGTTGGATGGAAGATATGGGTATGAGCATGAGTGAGATTGAATAGTCGTAGTTTGTTTATCATTCGGAAAGTTGATTATTGATATTGAATATACGAATTTTCAATTTTTTTCGTAATTGACTATAAAAAAATATATTCAACAAGTCAACTATTTTATTTCTGAGAAAATGAGTATTTCATACATGAATTCGAAAACTTAACAGATAATGAGGTCTTGTTGACTTCCAATATCCCACTGACATAATTTTGACGCTAGTTTGCATTTATCAGTATAAGATAAGAGATTTGATTTGATCAGTTATCCAAACCAGAAAGTAGAATATGATTATAACTCTACATGCATATGTACATATATGTATAGTAGTTCTTTTTCATTTATTAATGAATTAAGAAACAAGCAGAATCCCTCGATATTTTTTTTGTTCACGCCATTACTGAAGATACCTGAAAAATTCTGAATATATTCAAATGAAAGTTAGAAGTAGCATGCATCGTTATTATTATTCAAACCAGAATAATATTAATGAAAATGAGCTGTTAAAATTGGCAGGAGTTAGGTCAGTGTTTTGAAGAAAACCAAAGATTTAAAATGGTCGACGTTCAGGACTCCGAAGTAAAAAGAACAAAACATATTAACAAAATCATACATGTCAAAATTGAGTCATTGAAAGGTTTCAGAATAAATATAAAATCGTAGGGCAAGGATAAAAGCTAAAGGAGCCAGGACGGAGCAATATAATGCAGGTACATAAAACATTAAGTTGAAATAAGGGAACATAAACACATCAACGAGATATGAACACAATGATGAATGTAATCCTAATTACAGTGTGATGATACTTACATTCAAAAGTAAATTTTCAGCTGATCTCCTCAAGCATGCATTCATTGAAGATGAACATTATGTAAAAAATTATTTAGAGTTTGTGGACCAAATTAAAGACATTGTGGTACCAAACGTCTTCATCCTAATGTCACTAGATGTATTATCTCTTTTTACGAATATACCAATGGACCTTGTAATCAATCTCATTAAAAAAAATGGTACCTCATAGAAACTCACACCACTATTCCATTAAACGATTTCATTGAACTCATCCAACTTGTAATAGACAACAGTTATTTCAATTCCAATGATGTTTTCTACAAACAGATTTTTGGCCTTGGAATGGGCAACTGCCTATCCCCAATTTGCTTTTATGCATTATGTCCGACCTACAGAATAAATGTTTGTTACAATGTGACTTTCCAATAATTTTTTTCGAAAGATATGTAGATGACATCATACATCATCATTACAACAAGAGAACGTGGACAAAATAATGACAATTTCCAACAATTTTCACATCAGGCTCAAATTAACTAAAGAAATAGAAGATAATAAGATTTCTTTCTTGGATGTTCCACTGATTAACTCCAACAATAAAATTACAACTGATTGGTATCACAGACCATCATATTCAGAAAGATTTATCAACTATCACTTGGCACACCCGATGACTCAAAAAATAAATACCATAAGCAACCTCGAACACAGAGCCACAATCCTACGGAATAGAAAAATTCATAAACCAAAACCTACAAAGAATAGAAAATATGCTCATTAAAAATTGCTACCCAATATCTCTAATCAAAAACTTATTATATTCGAACAAAAGAAACCCCTATGAAAAAACAAAACAAAACCTAATACAAAATATTTCAAACTACCCTTTGTAGAAGAGTTGACGCTACAACTGTCAGAAATTCTGGAAAAAAAAACCACAAAATTAGTCGAAAATGCGAAAACACAGTAAAAAAACATTTCCACACACAATTTAAATCGGAAAGAACTAAAATCCAACATCTTCTGCAAAATAGCATGTGCCGATTGCAGAATTACGGGGCACAATAGAGACTGTGAAAATATACCTAATCTTCTGAAAAACATGAGAAACCCTACAAGTCTTGCAGAACACTCCAAGCTAACTCTACACCGTTTGATTTTGAATCAAACATCAAACAATTTCAGAAAAGAGGCTCCACAATGAAATGATAGAAATCACAAAATATGAAGATAAATGCGTTGATAAAAGATCTATCATCAAAAACCTAAACACCTCGTATCTAAACCTGATAAGGAAAATCAAAGACAAAGTATGAATCAGCTTTCAAATTGGTAGCATTTCGCTTTTTCAATCTCATGTTCAGGTTTTTGTTTTTGTTCCTTTTGTTTTTTTTTTCTCCTACCACTTTCAATAAAGATAACACACACAAAAAAAAAAGGCGGACAACAGACAAGCCTCACTTAGTATTGTGAACTCACTCATTCAACCTCTGCTTGTATTCATACATTATGTCAAATTTGAATTCATATGTTAACAAGGAGAACCACTTTTAAATGAAAGTATCATTACACTGTAATGAGGATTCCATTCATAATTGTGTTCATATATCGTTGATGTGTTCATGTTCCCCTATTTTAAATTTACGTTTTATGTACCTGCATTACATAGCTCCGTCCTGGCTTCTTCAGCTTTTACCCTTGCCCTACGATTTTATATTTATTCTGAAACCATTTAATGTCTCAATATCAACATGTATGATTTTGTTAATGTTTTATGTTTATTTTCACCTCAGGGTCCTGAAGATGAAGCAATGAAAGTTTTGAAACGTCGACTATTTCAAATCTTTAATTTTCTACAAAACACTGACCGAACTCCTGCCAATTTCAACAGCAGATTTCAATGTTCATAACGAAGTGAGGGTCACGTTCTCAAACAGAACAGACGATTACCTAATTTCTCGAATAGTTGATTGAATAACCCACCTTGCATTCCAGATATCAACATCAATTATTCTTATATTCTCGATCAACAATAATCTCGATCCTTACAGTGCAGTTCCAAATGTGCCAGTTGCAATCTAAGATACGTTCTGATTTGCACATCTTGCCCATTTTTTTCTGTAGCTCGAGGAAAATCACAGCAGTGAGGCATTTGGAAATATAACTCGGCCGATTAGAGTATTTTTCTTATAATTTTCTAAGAACCAAGTTTGTTTCAACATAAATGATCTCTCTCAGTTCTCTAATTGTCAATATTTTTGCGTGGAGTCTATATTGGCAACACTCTTTTACGAAACGATCATGTCAGAACCATTACTTGAGGAGATTTATCTCAACAACCACAACCTCCATATATTCAAGAGAAATATCAATTAATATCTTCTTTTTCTATCCACTACTCAAATTTTCTATTGCGGCAGTCTATAAATATAATTGTGTGTGTATTGATTTCAATCCTAATCCCGCCTATATGATTTTTTCCCCATCATAGGGCTCAACTTCTCCAAAATACAAAGAATAATGAAAAACCTTTCGTTTACAGAAAACTTAAAATAATAATCGGAAATATAATAACTGGATCATTACCATTTTAGAAATTTTCGACAATGTAATCGATATTCAAACTGATAGGAACCACAAATATCTATTCATCCCCCCAAACTTTCCACAGCAACCGGATCATTGACTACTCTTAACCTACTATAATGTTTCTATATAATATTTACATATTATAAGGGCAGCTGCTGTCACCAGGGTGTATGCAGAAAAATAGATTTTTCTACCCAAAACACCAATTTTGATAAAGTGTTTCTATACTATAATGTCAGGCACTGATATTCTGGTCAGCATTAGTCTGTTAGACTAAGATTCGTGCCTTCGGCTCAATATGCGAGGTCTTTTTTGAATAACTCTTCTTTTCATTATATGAAATAGTACTTTTTGTCTTTTCTCTCGAGGGACTTTTATTCAAGTGGAAATAGAATTCAATATATGACTCTTGCCTTTCAATTGAAATGATTTGATTGAACTCAATTTCCCTTTCCTCAACTCCAATTGAGAAAATAATACACAAAAATAACTTCCATATATCTATTAACAAAAAAAAAATCAAAACGATGTTATAACTCGACGCACGTCTAATAAAAAAATGTCAATCAAAAAGTGAAATTGTAAAATAAAATCACTTCCTTTTTGAGAATGCAAAAATAAACTCACAGTTTGGCAATATTACCTATCGGTTCTGATAAAGGACTCATATTACCGATTTATGAAGTATTTCCCATCATGGAAAAATATAACCGTTTTTTCCCGTAGCTCTCATATTTTATTGTAACTGATTGTGCATGTGGTTCACCCCGTAAATCAATAATTAGAGGCTGTGCATTCAGTTAATTTTTCTACTTATACGCCAGCGACTTACCACTGTATTTCCCATTTTTCTCACAGCTTCAGACATATTCATCATTTCCTTCGTAGCCGTCTGTGGACACTCGAATAAAATTTATAATTTTAACACCTCGTCTTCCGAACTGACGATTGAACCAAAATTTCTGCTAATTCCTCTTTAAAGTTCCTCCCGTGGAACCATTATGTAGAAGAGCGATTTTCTTCGATCTCAGACTGGCGAAACATGTCCGCCGTCCGTATAGAAGAGCGATAAAATAGGACCTTCGCGGCCTATTCGAGGCGCCGCCTATTCGATGCACCGATATTTCGTATTTTCTGGCAAAGCCAAAAAACTAGGGCAATAGCCCTGATGGCTAACGCCAACGGGCGGAACTCACCACCGATTCGCAACGCAGTTTTCAATTGACTTCCGAAAAAGCTCTCGGTCTTTTCATTCGAAAACACAAGCCAAGCGCAAACTGGCCTGTTTATTGGTTACTCAATTCCCCGTCGGACTAGGAATAAATTCCAAAGTTCACTTTCTCGTCTCAGCAGCTACGCTGTCTTCTCGTGAATTCTGCTGATTCGACAGAAATTTTTCCACTGTGTTGAATCAATGAGGCTCTGTTCAACATTCCCAGACTAAATAACACTCGCAACTTTGTTGCGTATTGTAAGTGGCAATGACTTCATAATGAACAAACTTATTCGTTCACTGAAATATTTGTTCCTATCCGTGCAAACCCATTTATGTATTTCGGAATATGAGCACCCTTTTACTTTCGTTCGAAAAACTGAAATAATGAGTTATGAACCACAAATAAAAATAGCTCACCCTGGGACCAATCAAGACAAACAATAACACATTACACAAAGTTGCAGAATTCTGGAAATTGAGAGATTCCAGACACTAATTCAGGAGAATTTCAAATTACTGGCTGATAGATACTGCAGTCAATTTGGCAAGACACGGAGGTTGGGAAATGTAATACAGTTAGCCGGACAGGCCAAAAAAAAACTTATTTTCATGAAAGTCGTATATGTCTCTCTTAGTTATTGTGCGGATTTAATTTCGAAAAGTGAGATTTAGCTGAGTTGAAACTTCAAATTTGGTCTCTGATTGAGTCTAAAGGGTCATCTACACCATCGGCCATGATGGACGATCACACAATGAGCCATGATTGCCACGATTATCAAATATCATTGTCACCGATCATAGGCAATTACAGGCGATTATGCCCTCTACACAATCGTGATCACGTGTATTCGTCCATCATTGCCGATGGAGTAGAGCCGGCGTAAGATCCACAATACAAAAACCAATACAGCCGTATGATGAAACAGATTTCACTTCTAGTCTAGTATATTTTCTACTCGTTCTATTTGTTCCCGAAGTTTGGCCTATAATTTGTGGAATACTCTGTAATCGTAAAGTTTCATCTGCTCTTACTTGCTTGAGAAAATTTTCCCCGAATAATCTAGTTAACGGAGACCTATTTGAGTCGATTAAACTTCTCACTGTCTGATTGATATTTTGCTACCAAATATACTACACATCAGAAACGTATATTGCTTCTCAATGACCACAATTGGTAATGATCGTATTCCCTGTGCAGTGGCAATGTTTCGATCATTTATGTGGAAAAACAATTCTCATCAATTTATTGAGTTGGAGTTCTTCCTAATTCCGAACGATTCCCGTCAACAAAAAATTGCAAAGATGTTTACCTGTTAATTTATTTTGTTATAGTACTATGTATTATTAATATTTATTTTATATATCTTTCATCCATCCCAGCAAATATCTATAGGGATATGGGTATATATCTGACAATGAAATGATGTTCTTCATTCAACACGTTCGTCTCCGCACATTAATCTATAATTTTTCTACGACCATGCTATTCTGAATGATTCAGCTTATCTATTATCAGAACGGTTGGTTGTGTTTACTACTAGGGATAACGCCGCGGTCAGTAATTAACGTATAATTTGTCAAAAAATTCGCCATTTTCTTCAATGTATTTATATTAAAAATAACAACAGTAAATATATATATATATACCGTCATGAAGTTGGCTACATATGTAAAAAAAAAATATTGAAATTTCTGAAAAATTCAAATGGCGGTTCGTTTCTGCATGTCTGACAACTAGTGGCAACTCTGAAATACGCATTTACAAAGAAAGGTGCAGTAGTACTTGTTTGTCGAACTCAATATTTTTCTACAAACAATATATGAAATGCGTGTATTACCAGAAATAGAATTGAAACAAAAAAATGCCCCATACGGGAGAGTTTCGGGTATTAGAAGGCCAATCGTATGCTCCACGTTTTTCGAAATATACGTTTTTTCTCCGGAAATATAATTTACAATTTTTCACTCCTGGCTCAACCGGTGATGATAATTAATCAAAATGCTCTTCATGTTCCTGCTGAAAAAATTGGAAACTTTTCCATATAGGAATAAAAAAAAATGTATCTTTTTGTTTCGATTCCTTTAACCGACGAAAAAAAAGGAGCAGGTTCTCTAGTCGTTGATTATATTTTTTTTTGTGTTTGACCACGCATAATTTTTCACAGAGTGGTTCTATTCCAATTATCTTTTTTTTCATTAAATAGTTGATCCCATTTGAAAAAAAAATCACACTTGAGGGTAGAGAAATAGGGGATATTTATCGTTCACCCACTGAAATTTTACCCGTTAACCGATTCTACCACTCATATCTTTGCACTGTAATATCCGATTTGGATGATTCTTTTTTTATTGGATAGGGTATACTTCAGAGTTGGTCATATTCGGATTAGAAAAGGAATAAATAGAGAAATAGGGGATGATTGATTTTTCATCTGTGAACCAATTCTGTTGGAACTTAGCACACATATGTAGTTCTAATCACACTACAACATGGACCCTGGAGTCAATTGGGTGGGTTAGGGGATTTCAGCCACAAAAAATGAAAAATGAAAACTTTTTAACTAAAAATTGAACCGACAAAAAAGAAACAGAGAATCAAAAAATAAAATAAACCTTCTTAGTCTTAATAATAACTGAGTTCCTAAACTAATGTGAGTAACTAATTATGAGGCGACGCCAAACAAACAATTAACGAAGATCATTGAATTTGTTAGAAAAATTCATCAAAACGCCGCCGTGCATCCCGGCTTTACCTAATTCGATTGCTTGTTTGTTCGTCGTCGACTCGAAATTAGTTACTCACATTAGTTTAGGACCTCAGTTGTTATTGAGACTGAAAAGGTTCGTTTTATTTTCTGCTTTTCATTTTTTTTTGCCGGTTTAATTTTTTGTCAAAAAGTTTCAGAAAAATGACAAATATCTTTTTTTCAAGAATATTTATATCTACAGAAAAGTACTCCGAAATGTTTTCTCAAAAATGTTTGTTTTATGAGTTATTCGATCGAATTTTGCTAATTGGTGGCTGAAATCATCATTAATGCTATTCATTGTGAAACAACTAAATATCAATCCACTGCTCAATTATACCGCGCACTTCCATTTTGATGATGTTCATGTATCAGTTTGATACGTTTATATAATGTTATCCCTCCCGTAGCCTGTAGGTAGATCAGATTGAAGTTTTATTTTTCAAAAGTAGTCCTTTCATTGTACCATCATGTTGATACTTGACGTTTTGCATTAAGTACATTGAGATGGATTTCAAATTCGACAAGTAGGTTGAACTTCCTATTTTCTGAGTACCAACATGTTGGAATATTTCTAATAATAACGAAATTAGGTCCCAGTGACTTTCTGGCATGCGAAAATAATCAAGTATATTTCTTGGCGCCTAGACGAATCCATTGATAACAAAATTTCTCTCATCGAATTCCAATCAGTGGTCACTTCCGGTTTATGAGATTCTGGTGGACTGAGGTATAATTCCAAGACGTCATTATGCATTCATATGTGATTTCGTTATTTTATGTAGTTTAAAGCATTTTATCCGTGATTTATCATTCTATAACAAAGTTGAAGGTCGGAAATTGATGAATTCACCTTCTATGGGTTCTCTCCTTCAATTTGACACCCAAAACACTATGTTGAGGCTGAAATAAAAATGTTTCTTCTTCGAATCGAGAATCAAGTGCAAAACTATCTCGAGTACATCGGTTCACGTTAGCTCGTTGAAAATTAGCTGAATTGGAGTCGTTGACTTTATTGAGACACCCCGTATAAAAACGTTATATGAATTGAGTTCTACATTGGTATATTTTCGAAACCCCACTCGTACTTGGATACTTCATGTTTCGGAACGCTTAGGATCCTGTTAATACTTGAATACTTCATATCTCGGGATGCTCCGAATCTTGCTTGTACTAAAACGCCTGGAGCCCTACTCATACCTGAAAACTCCATCTATCGCAATTTTGGAACGCTCAGCCAGCTTGGATCTATCCAAACAATATCAATCACCACCCTTCATTACAAAGCTATTAGCCTAGTATATTGAGCGTTTGCGTTGTAAACCAGAGGTCTTGGGTTCGAGTCTCTATGCGAGTTAGGATATTTTTTCATAAATTTTTCGCTGACGTCACACACTCCAAAAAAAACATTATTGGGTACTATATTTTGAACTAGCCTGATAGCTCTATGTATTGGTTAATTGGTTTGTGAACCAGAGGTCCAGGGTTCCAATGTACCGCCTGCATATTATCTTTCTTCAAGAATTCCTATAAATGATAATGTATGACGTGACACGTATGCTTACACCATCTTTGCGCGCTTTTCGATTCATCTAGCTTTGTTTAGGGAATAAAAGGTTTAAGATCAACTTCTCACCCATACTACATCCCTACAAGGATGATCAAATATAAGGAATTGGGAAATGAATGAGTAACAGATGATTGCCCCCTCCCCCATGGGACACGTTTTATTATTATTATCAATGGTTTTTTCTCTCCGCGTTAGAGCTAACCCAACGTACGTCGTCCACGTACACGTCCCCGCTTATCAGCTGAGCGCGCTGAATCGAGGAAACCAACATTTGGAAAATGAACCTACATAAGAGAAAGCATGGGTTTTTGGGCTCGAACTATTATAGCACCTTTACCCATAATGGATTACTTTTGAAAACAAAAATACTGCAGCTGAGTATGTTCTTTTTGCCAAAGATCTAATTTCTATTCTCCATAAGTCATTTCTCAATACCCTTCAGAAAATAAAAAATTCAGTTACATTCTGGAAACGGAATACACCCCACCCAATTTCATCTTATTATGCAATTACTATACCTTTCGAAGTGAAATATGAAAATATTTGAGATTTCGAATCCTTCCTAAAAATCCATTGTAAAATTGACTTAGACAAAATCACCTACTTCTTATCAATTCTCATTTATTCTGCGACTGACCTTCTCTACTCACCACCAATACCAAAAAATCATGAATTAGAATATTTGACAATAACATCCAATGTCAGATTCATATTACAAGCGAAAAATGAAAACCTCTATCCTACAACTGCACCCAAGGCAATTGATATCATTGTTCCAGTAAGCTATAAGTCAATACATTGTGAAGAAGATATTCTGTTACACCAACATAAGAGCCGATGTCACATCGTCCAACTACCAATCAGAGAAAATTCGTACCCGATATTGATCGATATTTGAGTGTTTTCCTCAAAGAAAAAACATCGAGGAACATTGCAAAAGTTTAATTGAAAGGAGTCATCAATGGACGTTTTCCTTATCAAACAGAATTGGTGTAAATTATTTTTCAGAGGACAGAAACTAATATTCCAAGAAACTAACGAAATTGAATCTCAAAGAGCTACCGATCAATCCAATAATTCCAATGTAGAAAGAGCTGATCAACAACCACCACATCCCAAGCGTATGGATAGTCATATCGCATATACTACTGGTAGTTTGAATATCGTGAGGGTTCCGTCAAGTGGAAGAAAAATACAAAATCAAACAAATAGAAAAAAACCACTATGGAATTCGAAGAGAGACCTTCAGGCCTTCCAGGGCATACTTCGTTCTGAGGGTGGAGGAGTTCTGGGAATGATTCTCATGAGAAGATGCACAATCATCAGGATCCAGGTTTCGCGTTCTCGGATAAGCCCGTATATATATATTGTTATGAAAATCGCCTTTTTACACGATAAAACTTCATTTCTAACTTTTACGCAGCTCTAGGCACATGAAACATGCTGTACATAGCTTGCTTTCATTTGGGACAAAATTTGTGTCTACTAATTTTGACCAAGTGAAAAACTTTGTTATACGCACTTGCAGTTAAAAAAATATCATGACATTAGAAAGAGAAATGGAAACCGGTACTATTTATTGAAAAACGTTTTTTCTGAACCTACCACAAAGGAGACACAGGTGTTGACGAAACCTCTGTGAGAATTTTAATTTTCCAAATTTCCCATAAGCCGGTAATCAAATTCTTTTCCTGTATGCACAATGTTGAAGTACATTAGAATACTTATTTTATATTGATTTGTTGAAAACACTAATTTTGAAGTGTCTCTCCAAAAGAAATGATTGTAACTTTCTCCATCTTTGCAAAGTGAGATTGCTTCTTGAAAATGTGTTTCCCATTTCTTCCGGTCTTCCTGATGATCGTGGAAGCGTGAAATAGATTTTCGTCGACAAAAATGTATTGAAGACCTAGTGAATGCGATGTCTCTCCTGCGTCAATGTTACGAATGATTTCTGGTGAGTACTCTCTTTGGAAAACATTCTTCTTTGCCTCATTCATCTCTATGAGTTCTTAATCAAGACTGGAATAGAAAATCAAATAACTATCTGAATGAAAATGCAAATGTTCAATTTCAGATTTTTTCTTCTGAGTTAGGGCTTTTTCAGAAAATCTATCAGATGCAGTTCAATGTCCAGCGTGGCTTTAGCCGGGGAAGCAGTTGTTTTCTGTTAGACATTCACAAAAAATAACTTCATTTCAATCGTGGATTTTTCAATTCACAGAAAAATCTTTTTATCAATATTTAATTGAGAATGTTTCCCTTTTCAACTTATTTCATATTTCATATATTATTCATTTCTTACTGCTTTATTTTATGTCTAGAGATAAAAAAAAATTGTAGTCTATGCAGAATCTGAGTTTTTTTATTTTTTTTTTATGTTCTGGTTCCCACGAAAAGGGATATCCTGTAATGTTCAGAGAACATCGTGGGAACCAAGGGAAAGAAGGTAGGAGTTGGTGTTCTTCTTAAATTTCTGGAGGTTGTATGCCTCGGGGAACACCTCCCTAGGCAATGAGTTCCAAAGCCTCGCTGTTCGTTGGATGAACGAGTCTTTGGAAAGTGATGTTCTGCAGGTCTCCAAAGTGACCACGAAGGGGTGTGATGACTGAACTTGACGGGTTAGTCTCGAAGAGACTGCCAAAGCAGGAACGATTGTTGATATTTCAGAAGAGCATCGCCCATGAAAATATCTATAAAATAGAGACAAATCGCCAACTTTTCTACGGTGTTCCAGACAAGTGAGCGAGTTTGTAAGCGAGGCATCACCGACGAGACGAATTGCCCTTTTTTGGACAGAATCCAATAGCCTCAGGATATGTTTAGGTGCCGCGCTCCAAATATGGGAACAGTATTCCAGGACAGGTCGGATCTGTGCCTTATAGATCATAAGCAGCTGAGTGGGGGTGAAATAGCTCTTGGCACGAAACAAAAAACCAAGTTTTTGGGATGCACTTTTGGCAATGGACCTCACGTGATTTGATTCGGGAAACCATTTGTTAAAATGTTAGCTTTCTTCAAATCGAAAATTTCGCAAAAATTCGGAATGGGATTGGATTCAAATGAATTTGGCGTGATGATTATGCCTATAATCTCTACCTGTGTTATCCTAGGTCATAGTCACGACAGACACCGACTCTAGGTGAAACCTCAAAATGATTATAAGATTAGTGAATTAGTTATTTGGCTTTCAAACTTAAGATTCCTACAAGTGTAGAACTCTTTCGCCACAGACACGACAGTCCCCGGCACTGGGTCAAATCCTAACAGGAATTTTGATGTTTTTTTTTTGCGACTACATGTTCGTAAACTTTTTAAAATTCAATAATTTTTCCGAATGGGGTTTTCTCGGTTCAATTTTGGAACGAGAATGAAAGTTCATATTGTATAAATTATATTCATATCTGAGGAGACTCTTCCGAACGAAATTAAACACGATTTTGTTTAGATTCAGAAATTCTCATTTTCAATCCCATGTCTGGAGATTTGTTTTGGATATCAACGGCGCTCTGATGGAGCCGCCGCCGTTTGTTCATTGATATCGTGCAGGTGTCTTTTTCAATAGTCAGCATTATTCTTCTAGCGGTTGACGCTAAGCAGATTCGGACAGAGAAGCTTTGTTTTTTTCGGATTCGATGCTGAAAAATATATTTTTTAAGAGAATCAGTCTGGGTTCGATATTCACATCGTGTGGGTCTCAACCTGCCGGGCGTTTCCACAGCGTACCATGTCGAAGATGCCTCATCGTTGAGGATTCTATGTTTGAAGATGAAAGGACCAATCTTATTTCCTTGCTTCGTTTTTCGGGACTGACTGAGAAGGTGAAGAAGTGTCAGAAGAAGAAGATTAGTTTTCGCCCGTCAACGGCGAAGGGCTTTTTAGGGGAAGAAAGAAGATTTTCACACCTTTACACGTTTAACGGAATTTTTCATCATGGCCAATTTGGTATACGAAAGACATCAGAGAGTCCTTCCAAGATATTATTCGCATGTTACCATCTGGGAACGTCCAGATCGGCGATTTTGATATACGAGGGACATCAGAGAGTTCTTCAAAAATATTCTTCGCATCTTATCATCTGGGTCTTTCCTTCTTCGCTCTCTATCAGGTATCAAGTCAATAAAAGGGGCCCACGAATCCGGATAATAATTTGTCCCGGGGCAGGTTGATTACTACGAGTCTATATTCATAGGGCTGAAACATCCTTGCCTGTCAGGAAATCATTAGGGATTCCTTGGGAATTTCTGACCGAAGTGCACTCCTTTGGACCTGGAACGATCCACAAATCCTGCATCGAAAAGGTCACCTTCCTGCATCTTGTTTCGGGATAACGAGATAAAGTTAAATATTCGTAGCTGGGCGCGTTTCACTACGCTCGTTAACCACCCTAGTTTTTGAAAAAAACCGTGATCCTACCTCTAGTCCTCCTAGGGTGGTCTTGCGGTATTTTTTTACAGTAGTTATAGGAATAACATTGCACATCTTTATTCCTTGCGAAACCCAAAATGTATGTCTGAAATTCAACACCTCTGTTAGGCGACGAAAAAACTCAATTTTTCCAATATAAATTTCACTGGCATTGGGTATTTGCGGCTATGGAAGAATCCACGAAAGGAATCGATGAGTTCCAAACACGGCTTTCAATTATCCGAACGACTGTAGGCACGACAGCCTACAGACGAACAGACAGGATTCGCAGCAAATCTGTCTAATTATTTGTCAGATTTTGCAGGCTTCCCAAAAGCCGTTGCCTTGGTGGATGAGCCCGTCTACAATTCACTTAGGTCCGAAGCGTTGCTACAGATATGAATTGCAAATTTGTTTGGCTATTTTTGAAAACAATGAAGCTCAGAAAGCCATTCAACTCGAGTCTCGACACCAAAATCAGATTCAGATAGGAATTTGAATACTCCACGAAAATATGAATGTACGTTTTCTGTAAATGAATTGTATATGAACGAAATGGGATCGCGAGAGGCGAGTCCACAGAGAGTGGAAATTCTGGAAAATCTGCCTTCGAGATTTTCCAAAAATTTGTCAAAATGATTTAGAAACTGAAAACCCCACTTCGGGATTTTTCCAAAATTTAAAGAAAAAAGTTGTTTTGGAACTAGACTCTGTTGGCGAGTTGACCGACATGGCTAGCAAATTGAGACTGGATTTGTCACAAAAAAAGTTTCAGCCGGCATCTCGCACATCTGGCAAGAATACGGGGAGACAAGATTAGTTTCCAATGATACCTCCGCGAATCTCAAATTTTTCCAAATTGGGGCAATGATTTTCTGTTGACCAAGAGGCCTAGGTGGCAAAACGTAGGAATGGTGGAAGGTTTTCCCCCGATTTCCGTTTCAAAAGCGAAGCGGAAGTAGGGGAGAGACGGGCCGAGACGAATGGGGGGATAATGGGCCTGAAATGTTTGAAAAACTTCTTGGCATAATACTTGATTCCTCAAAAATCATTTGAGATAGGAATTCTAGGCCGTTTAGTTTCCGCAGTCGCGAAGAGTCTGTTGCCGGAAACCGAAATCCCTGGAGGATGGCGGCTGAGGGCTCGGCGCCCATTATGGAAATCACCCCACGCGGAGGTTTTTCCCATAATAGGAAGATCGACGCTGGTCCCAGTGAGGACGCTCATGAGACATCACGAGAAGCGGCATTTCGAAAAATGCCAAAATAAAAAGTTGCTCAGTTTCCCATTTTATACCTTTCCTCCAAATTTGGACTCTCTACTGTCACTTCGACTTTTTTCCAATTTTTTTAATTTTTCGAATTTTTCGCTCTACCGATTCGAACGAAACATGATTCAAATTTCATAATTTTGATGAATACAGACTTCAATATCATATCTTGCCCAGAAATTACTCACATTGGCCTGTTACAAGAAAAAAAAATAAATGCACATCCAGAAATTTGTCTTTGTTGTTGCAAAGTACAACTAGTTTTTTCATTTCATTGTGAAACTGATTCGGATTTTCGAAGTATGGACGTTAATATGTTAGTAATCGATTAAACGAATTTCTCTTCATTCTTATTACACTGGTATTTCTTTTTTCAATAGATTTTTATCCAGTTTGATTATTTTTCCGACCAATGATTCAGTTACAAGCAAACCCAAAATATCATACTTTTCTGTAAACCAAACAATGACCTACAATTTCATAACTATTCAAAAGACTTTCGTTCTAACAATTTGTACTGTACAATTGATCGAATCAAAATAAAATTTTCCCTTAGTAGGCTTTTGAAACAAATTTCAAGTTTTGGTTAATATCAAATAATTGCGTTTTGTTTTGTGTACAGATTTTCCTACATTTATAATTCACAAATGAGTTTTATGTACAATGTTATCCACACAATACAAAATGGAAATCATTCTTTCATGTGATGAGAATGTGCCATATCCAGATGTTGCTTGTATTTTCAACCACCGGCATCCAGGAAGGAATATTCACTTTAGTACCGTGGAAAGGATATTGAAAACATTCAAAGAAAGTTGGCTCTGTGGACAATCGTTTCAAGAAACCACATAACCAATAACGTATACACACTCTTGAAGAAAGAGATTTCGATATTCGAGCAGGATTTTCATTTTGGTTCCAAGGTGAGAGAGAAAATTATATCATATTTCCCTACAGGATTTTATGGACAGACGAGGCAACTTTCACGTCGAACGGAACAGTAAGTTCCCAAAATTGTCGCTGGTGTCCAACAATTATCTAAATTTTGTAATAGAATGCCGTGACCAATATTCATTCAAGGCAAATGTGTGGTGTGGTTTATTACATAACCAAATAATTGGACCATCTTTTTTTAGAAACAATTTGAACGCAGACATGTATAGAAATTTTATTATGAATCAGTTGTCTGAAGTTTTGGATAATCTGCCTCTGACGAAATTTGTGGTATCAGCTTGACGAGGCACCGATCCACCAAACGGTAGAAGTGAAACAGTGTCTCAGTCAGATGTTTAGGGGCAAAGTGATAGATAGATAGATTGGAAAGATTATTGGCCACCAAGATCACCGGGCTTATCTCCAATGGACTTTTTTCTATGGGGTTATCTGAAACGAAAAGTGTATAAGCACAGACCATTTGCAAACAAATAACATTTAGAGAATACCATTCGAGAGTGTTGTGCTAATATAAATCCCCTATTCATTAAAAATGCCACAAAGTCTGTGAATGAAAGGAATATAATTTGTATAGAACGGGAAGGACGGCATACTGCATGATGAATTCGAGTTCTTTATAAGATTATTGAGATAATTCAATGAATGTTACGATGTTTTGTTGTGAATTTGGTTATAGTTATTTTGGTTCAATGTTTTTTACACATCTAATGGTGAAAATAAAGAATATGAGATTTATGAAATTAATTCAAGAAACGTTGCGAAAAATCATTATTTGCTCGAAAACTACATCAAACAGTTTACATCCAACAGTCACACTGTTGGGGGTAAACAACATCAAAATATTTCGAACTCATCTGCAGCTGTAATAAGAATGGAGAGAAATTTGTTTATTCGATTACTGACATATTAACGTCCATACATTGAAAATCCGAATCAGTTTCACAATGAAATGAAAAACTAGATGAACTTTGCAACAACAAAGACGAATTTCTGGAGGTGCATTTTTTTTCTGGTTACAGGCCAATGTGGGTATTTTCTAGGCATGTATGACATTGAAGTCTCGTATTCATCAAAATTATGATATTTGAATCATGTTCCGTTCGAATCGGTAGAGCGAAAAATTCCAAAAATTAAAAAAATTGGAAAAAAGTCGAAGTGACAGTAGGGGGGCTATATTTGGAGGAAAGGTATAAAATTGGAAACCAAGCAACTTTATTTTTAGCATTTTTCGAAATTTCTAAAAAAACTGATTTTTTTGAGGATTTTCGAAAAAAATTACAAATTTGACAGGTTCAGAGTAGCACATGACAAAAGGAAAGAGGCTGTTCTTCACTCATTTCTCAAGCACAAACTAACTGCAAAGTCAAATTTTCATTATATCTATTAATAAAAAAAACTTCCATATGTTACGTACTTTATGTGTGACTCTGTATATGCAAAAAAAACTTATTTGGAAATATCTTTTGATCAAGTTTTCGAAAAAAAAAAGTTTTTTTTTACAAGACATTGATGACAAGGTTAAATATGTAAGAGTAGGTTGTTCATTAGCATATTAGACCAGGGTCGATAATTTTTGAAACAAAAAAAAATAATTGTAGGATGAAAACCATTGGAGAAGGAAGAGAATGAAAGAAAAATGGAAGGAAAAATAATTTACGGGCGATCTGAGGTCGGGAAGTGGAAGGGGGTGAGTTTTTAAGGGTAAAAAACAGTTTATTTCGATTTCCAGCAAAACTACAAGTCCTATGGAAAAAAAGTTCACCAGCAAAGTTGTAGGTAATAAGAAGGTCTACAACTTTTGTATTGTCAATTTTTTCACATAACCTCAAAATTTATGTAAAAAATCCAAATAATCAAGTTTTTTATTTTTATCTTTTACAAAAAAACTTTTTTATTCGCGAAATTCGGTGAAAACCTACTTCTCATGTCCCAAACACACTGTAATTTATTTAATTTGAAAAATTTATTTTTTCACCTTATTTTGACTTAATATCGAAAAAGCACCCTGATTTTCAGTCGAAAATTCTCCCGTCAAAATATCAGCTTTTTTAAAAAATTCGGAGGGATTTTTGGAATCTCTCATTTCTGATGGTATGAAAAAAATACACATTACTATGGTAAATGTTCTCAGAAAATGCAAAGATATAACAGGTAGTAAGGCCCAGACCCCCCTACACGCTTCCCCACTTCTCTATGAAATACCTTTTGATGGGCTGAAATTTTCCGTAGGTCACTCAGGTATATAAGTTATCTTGAAAAAGCAATGAATAGGCATCTATACATATAATTTAAAGATTCTACAACTTTCTCTAAATATTGTAGATGTCTTATTAAATATTAACTTTACGTTTCTTTGCATTTTCTGATGACATTTACCACAGTAATGTATGTTTTTTTTCATACCATCAGAAAGTAGAGATTTCAACAAACAAAAAGCCCACCGAGCTTTTTAAAAAAGCTGATATTTTGACGGGAGAATTTTTGATTGAAAATTAGGGTGCTTCTTCGATATTAAGTCAAAATAAGCTGAAAAAATAAATATATTAAATCAAAAAAATTACATTGTGTTTGAAACATGGAAAGGTGAGTTTTCACCAAATTTCGTGAGAAAAAAATTTTTTTTTGGGAAAGATAAAATTAAAAAACCAAAAACTTGGTTATTTGAATTTTTTACATACATTTTGAGGTTATGTGAAAAAATTGTGGATACAAAAGTTGTAGATCTTTTTATTACCTACAATTTTTTTCCATAGGACTCGTAGTTTTGCCGAAAATCGAGATAAACCGTTTTTTACCCTTAAAAACTCACCCCCTTCCACTTCCCGACCTCAGATCTCCCGTAAATTATTTTTCCTTTCATTTTTATTATATTCTCTTCGTTTTCCAATGGGTTTCATCCTACTATTTTTTTTTTCTCTTTTTACCATTTTCAAAGGCTTAAACCCTGGTCTATATATGTTGAGGGATTATAAAATCATTGATTTGGGAATAGGATAATATCCAAATTGAATTATTGCAATATCATTTCAATGTTTTTTTTTTCATTCCCCCTTTATGGTCTCATTGATGATGAATTGAATAGAAAAAACTTTCTCCAGTATTGTGATCGACTGAAGTAACATAAAGAGAATGGAAGGAAACAATCCAATCTGTCCCAAATAAGATTGTCACTATACTAATGTAGGAATCGGTGATGAAATCGAACTACTAAGTAGTTCAAAGGGCGAGGGATTATACTCATTTCATATGCATCAATTGAGGGCGAATGCCTAAATACAAGTGAGATATTGATATTCCATGCTAGTGTAACCTTACTTTTGATCCCAGCATTCCCAGGTTCTGGTAGAATCAGTTGTGAATTTATATTTTCTGAAAATGTATATTCATCTATGCAGAGTTTGTATATTCGTTCTTCGAAACTGGAATATATTCCATGGAAGTAACTGTCTTCATATTTTCATGATTGTCATTATATTGGAGCGCGTCTAGAATTCGTTGATTTTCGATTTTTAGACACGTTCTGAACACCTCGCCGAACGGCAATTCACATCAGATGATCAATAGTGTAACTCATACTGGGTTTCCTCTGTAGATTCTTTTTCCGATATGGTGAAATGTTATTAAAGTCATTTCGGGGTGACCACTTACTCAAATGACGGTTTTGGGGTATGTGTCCATTATCGGTTCCAAGTAGGCCTCTGCTCACTATCACTCAGGAACCAGAATATTAATTATCAATTTCTGAACTATTTCTCAGTAACCAATGGAATGAAAATAACCAATTGTCTTTACTATCTTAACTTCAGAATAAAGTTCCGTCCAGATTCAAAAATCAAAATTGAAATATATAATAAGTCATAAGGGAGCTGACTTGAGAAAAATGATCTAATTAAAACTACTGGTCACTTTATATACGGAAAGTCGAATCTCCAAAGGGGAAAACCCAATTAACTTGCTAACACCTGAACGAACATGTATCATACATGATGGATAACCATGAGAAATCTTACCGAGTTTACTCAAAGTATTGATGAAATCAAAAAAATTTAAATCAAATCAACAGGTCTGATTCGAATAACTATAAAATTTTTAATTTTTGTGTAATACGCTACAACTTCCCTTGGTTACTTTGGTATCTTAAGTAGTGTCTACTGAAATTATGGTGAATTATAGCAAACTCTATATGTTTAGCCTCTCCTTCATAGTAAAAACACCTCCAAAATCTCAGGATAAAGGGTTTGGCAAAAAAGTATTGACATAAAAATTTTTAGGGTGACATTGAAAAATTTCAAATGTCAATTCCCATCGAGAGATCAATAAACATAGACTATATGAGTGAGAAAGCTAAGAACTTGTTTGTTAATAACATTACAACGAGCATAACAATAGCCAATGCAACGTCAGTAGCTTATATGTGAGATTTTATCGTTTGATCACAACTTCCAAATGTCGTATGCACACCTCACATCACATAAACATTGTATGAATACAAAATCACTGAATCGATTGACACAAATCAATTCTAATTGGTAATGTATCAAAATGAACAACGCGCGGAACATCAAAATATAAACTTCAAACAAATTTCTATTGAATGAAACTTAAAACACTCACATGAAGAAGCTATCGCAGCGGAACATGTGTCGTAGTTTTGTAAATCCAATTTATTGAACTGAGGGACTTTTGTTTGCTTCGATAAACCGGCTGTTCCAAATTCAATATCATAGAGAATATTTGACTTCCTGAAGGAGACTGATGAAAATGTTTTAGGATTCCATAGGAGCTAAATTTTTCAAATATACAGAGTGTTTGGTGTAGGTGCAACAGACCAAACTCTTTTTATTCAATGGACCCTATATATCATTACATATTCAGATTCTACGTTGAATTCTGACATCATTTCCTGAATTCTTCATACACAAATCCTCAGAAATGCATCAGATCACATGAAATTGTTCAAAATATAATGGTAGTTCAAAATAATGATGGAATTTATGGAACTTAGTGATTGAAAAATCATTTTGGATAGGAAACAATTATTCAGGACCATATCATAAATAACAAGGTAATATAACTTGTATCAATTCATGAAAATAGTACCTAGAAATAAATCATAAAAAATGTTCAAAGTGACGCACAACGGCTATTATGTTTTTTCGAAGAAGTGGGCGTAATATACTGCAGGCTAGTCGGATATTCATTTTCAGATCATCCAAATCAGAAGAAAGAGTAGTAAAAACAACATCTCTCAAATAACCCCATGGAAAAAAAGTGCTGATGAATATGGGGAACGCGTCGGCCGTCAAATTGGACCCTCATTACCAATTCATCTATTTGGATACGTCTATCCAGATATTCAGTAACCTCCAAATTATACGGAGGAACACCATCCTCTTAACAGCAAATTCCTTGTCGTTCTGCTATTGGAATATCTTATATCAATTGGATCAAACCATTTCGTGAAAAATTCAACCCATTGAGCTTCTACAAGAAGTTAGGTCCTAAGGAGCGGTCATTAAACATTCCGCACCATACGTTAATACCACATATGCTTCGAAAATTGCTTTCCTGGTCCCAGGATTTTCTTGACAACAGTGACTATTATGTTCATTTACAACTCCATTTTTATGGAACCGCGATTCATCGCTTCATAAAATTTAATTGAATTTGTTGGGATTATCATACGAGCAATCAATTCAAGTCATCGTTCATGGTCCGTGGGTTTCGAAAATTTTAAACACGGAAGGCATGCTGGAGTTTTTTGCACAATGAACAAAGGTATATTTTTTTTTACAAATAATCACTGAATCGAATTTCATAAGATAACAGTACAATTCAAAAACCATTTGTTGCCATGGCATCAACAAACATAAGCTTTTTGTTGAAAATGTGCAATGCTATGCAATTCACGCATAGACCAATCAATAGAGCAGAAAATGTCTGATTCTGTGACGAAAATAGTACTAGAAAACCGACTGTGCCATATTACGAGAGAAGATCCGTAGTTATATCCTGTTATATTTGCTACTCGCAATTATCATTGGTTAATTTGTTATGAATATTTTTTCGCTTCAAAATGAAAACTGATGAAGCAATCGCGTGCTCTCAATAGACGAATTGCAGAGAATCAAAATGCCAAAAAGGAGCCCTGGAATGACTCGATCGGATTATTACTAAAACAGAAAAACCGGAAAAATCTGCATTTTTCAGGAATTTTTTAAGTTGTAGCGGAGGCTTTCCGCGACATAGTAGTGCTTGATATGTACTTCACGTTTAGAAAACTCAAGCGTTGTCGGATCATTAGTTTTTGCACTCTATTGGAGCAAACCTGGATGCGTCATTGGTGGAACGATTCTAATTTTTCAAAAATATATTGCAAGTAGAAGTATAATTGATATTATAAAATGTCTATTCCCATTTTAAATGCTGCGAAATAGGTAAGAAATACATGATCGAAAACGGGCGAGCGCCTGGAAGCGGCTGAGTAGTGGGTCAAGGCAGCAGAAAAATAAAAGCGTTTATATGGTAATACAAGCGCGCTGCGCCCAAGTTATGAATCTGCTGCTCCTTCCCCACTTCTCAGCCGCTTTCACGCGCTCAGCCGCTTTCACGCGCTCTCCCGTTTTCTATCATGTTTGCAAGTATTTCCCACCTATTTTCCAGCATTTTAAAGCAAAATGGGAGTTAATAAAAAAATTGGAATCCGACCATTTCTAACGCATTCAGGCTTTCTCCAAAGAAGTGCTTCAAAAATTAAAATGACAGTTATGTGAAAACTAATGATCCGACAGCACCTGAATTTTCTACACATAAAAAACATATCAATAACTTCTAGGACGCAAAGAGCCTGCGCTACAACTTGCAAAATGGTGATGTTATGATTTTTCATTGGAACGCTGATTTTTTTGGTATTTTCCGGTTTCCTTCCGTTAATAATAATACGATCGAGTCGTGTTATGGTTCATTTTTTCGCACATTGATTTTTCACAATTCGTCCATTGCGAGCATCGAGATTGCTTCATTAATTTGCATCTTACAAGCGAAAAACAAAACAAAAAAATTTATTTTTTGCTCTCAGATGCTTATAACAAATTGAGCAATGATAGGTGCGAGTAGGAAACATAACAGGATATAACTAGGAATCGTCTTTCGTATGATGGCACAGTCGGTTCCCAGGTACTATTTTTGTCACGAAAAAATTTATAATGATTGGCCTAGCACAAATTAGCCACATTCTCAAGAACCAACTTCAATATCGTTTGAGGAATCGCTCAATATCGTAGAGGTGAGAAAAAGGGATTTTCGGTAAGTTAGACTTTTCCTTCAATTTCATGAAAGATACAGACAAGATTCGTGTATGAGTTATCAAAAAATGTTTCTGGATACGCTCCTCAAAACGGCAACTTTGGAAATTAAAAAAAAACGTAAAATGCCACTTTTACGGACTTGTCCGTGAAGTGTCGTCATGGCAACACTCTAAGAACTGAATTTCATCCATTCATAAAACAACTGAACATTGACGGGTGTATATAAATACAATGAGAACTATGAACCGATAACATTTTGCCGCAGAAAAGCTAGAATTTTTTTTTTTTTTGAATAAAATTGTCAATGATTATTGTTGCAGTAGGTACAAACATGATGACTTCTACACTTTCTTTCTTCGAATAATCGCAAACAAAATTATAGTAAATTCAAACAAGATATATTCCACTTACAAGAATATATGAATAATGGTTTTGTTTGGTTCAAATCAAGTTTCGATTTTCACACCCAAACCTACTTACATTTATTGGATGATAACAATTTATATTTCATTTATTCCAAATGTCACTTACTATTCAGGGTCCTGGAAAATCACTGAAAACACAATTAGAGAAAATAACAAGAAACGCGAATGTTATTGACTAGTTGACATATTTGACATTTGACACGTCGGTAATGAAAAATCTTATTGGATATTCCACACGGCCTTCTACCGATGCTGCCTACAAATATATTTGCGTATTGATAGCTGAAATAAAGGCATAGTTCCTACATGGAACATTATTTGGAAAGCTTATACAAAAAAATATTGTATGCAACATGTACGCAAATGACTTTCGCGGACTCATCGTCATATCTCGGACTCGGCTAGCGCCTCGCCCGTTAACATCACGATTCGTACGCGAACGCCTCATTTTGCGTACTTGTTACATAAACTACTATTTTAAAACCTTTTATTTTTAGGTAAAGTGCAATAACCCAACAACGCCGTAACCGAATTCCACAATCTATACATAAAATGATATCAAAATTCATTTCAGAATCTGAATATGTGATGACATACAGGGTATTCTATTGAAAGATAAAAAAAATTGTCTATAGAACCTACATTAAACATCCTGTATATTTGAGAATTATACCAAAATGTAGTTCTCATGAAATCCCTGAACTTTTGTGACAAACATTTTTGTCGATCTCCTCCAACAAACTAGATATTGCCTGACATATTGAATTTGAGGCACCCTGTATTTTCGTTCGCTCGAATATCATAAGATCATTATCAGGGAAATTCTGAAAAGAAATATATTTGAATGAAAAATAAAAAATAAAAATTTATGTTCTCTGATAACATATGAGACATGTAATACAATTAACTCACTTATCAGAATTTTACAGAAACCAGAAACAGAATCTGAAGTGAAACAAACAACAAATCGTGATCAGGAAAATGTCTAACCACGCAATAAAACAAGAGGGGGATATGTCAATTGAGAAACGAAACGCACCAAATTTGAAAATAACCAGAGACGTAGGAATGTAATTCGAAAGTATAAAGGAGTACGGAGAAGGAATGATAATGTTATTAATTTTATAATGATTTGAAAATGAGATTGAAAATACCCTGATTCAAGTGAATCTGAGTGTTAAGGCAATTTCATTCCTAGTAATTTCTAGATCCTCCAACAGATATAATTTGAAGTTACTACTGTTGACATTTTGTGATGCTTTAAAAGCATTGGAAGAATCGAAGGTATGGTTATGATCTTTCCGATGAGCGCCAAAACTGGAGGTAGAAGGCGTGGTTATCTGTTCTTTAATTATCGTAGAAAATGTTCGAACAGTTTTTTCGATATTATGATACATTTCTACGAGAATTGAAGAACACATGAACAGGCATTCTACCTCTAGTTTTGGCGCTCAGCTGAAAGATCATGACCATACCTTCTATTATTCCAATGGTTTTGAAATACTACATACTGTCAACAACAATAACCTCAAATTAGATCTGTTGGAGGATCTAGGAATATTAAGAGAAATTACTAGGAATGAAAATTGCGTTAACAATCAGATTCACTTGAATCGGAGCATTATCGATCCCATTTTCAAATTATTATAAAATTAATAACGGTATTGTTTCTTCTCCGTACTTCTTTTCCCTTCTGGATCACATTTCTACTCCCCTGGTTATTTTTAAATTTGACGCGTTTCTATTTTGAATTGACATACCCCCTCTCTTTCAATTATGTGGTTAGACATTTTCCTGTTTACGATTTGTTGTTTGCTTCACTTCAGATCAGATTACATTATGAAGTTACATAAATATGATGAGTTTTTCGAGATCAGTTCTTCTGAAGTTCCATTTTCTGTAAAATTCTGACAAGTGAGTTATCTGTATTACATGTCTCATATGTTATCAGAGAACATGCATCTTTATTTTTTATTCATCATTTGAATACATTTCTTTCGCTTTTCAGAATTCTCCTGATGATGATTTTAAAAACGTTCGAGAATAGCTATTTATTTAGTATTTTATGCACTACACAAAGGCTTCGCCGCCTAAAACAATAAATATACTTCAAATGATAATCCATATTTATTGAAACTACAACTTATAATAATGACTAAAATGGTAGAATAGTTTTTTTTTGAACGAGGTAAATATAAAGACCTATAACCAAAATCAAAATTATTTTTAGCTTTCCAAAATGTGACTTGACAAAAATGAGTGACGATTTTATGAATAGACGTTGCCTTCCAAGTATACATGTATGTAATTCTGTCTATGGTACTTGATAAAAGCTCATTCAGAATATTGCTTGAAAAATATTTTTCTAAACGTATGTACTCACCACGATTTAAGAGACAAATCACAGTCTTCAACTAAACTTGAAGAATTGATCCTTTTCCACTTGAAAATCTGAAATAAAATAAATAAAGTATGAACATGCACGATGATTATTCGCCTTATGAACAGTTTTTTATGGATGTGTCACATATGTTTCATCCAAAATTCCAATTTTCGAAAAAAACCAGACCATTTATTTGGGGTGATGAAATGCCTTCAATATTTTGACATTCCAGTGAAGTCATAACATGCATTCAAATATGATGATAAATAGCCGCTGGGTTTTGTTTACTCAAATAATGACTGAGAACCAGACTATAATTCGAGTATTGAATTCATATTATACGATTTAAGGCATATTATACGATTTAAGGCTAACATGAAATGTCATTCCCACTAACTTCACCTCCAATATAAATATATTCCAATATGAATCAATCACTTTGTACACAAGTATTCAATTGAAAATCATGGGGGTGTTGAATACAAAAAAAAATGAATTTTGCGAGATTGTTATTTCATAAAAAATACTAATTTGTATACGTATAAATGATTGAATTTACCAAACTGTTTTACTGTAATCACCTCACCTGAAACATACTCACTCACTCACTCTGCATTGAATAACTATACTTTTCAGTTCAGTTCACCACCTCATATATAACATGCAACTCATAGAACCCAAACTCTAGGGGCTATGGGTAGATCACGAACGTGACACTTTTCATGACATTTGATCAAGCGTGAATTGTATGGTGGATGTGCCGTTCTTCATTTTCATGATTTCATTCTCCATAATAAAATCGAATATTTTGTATTCTTAAGATTTGAAAAACTGTATGTAACTGTATTTTTTTTATATAGCTCAATTGCGTTTTTAACATTGACAAAATTTATTTTATTTTCGTCATTGTTGCAACTCCTTTATCATACTGTACAGGGAGGCTCCCCCACCCCCTGTTTGTTAGCTTTTGAACGGATCGACATAGAACAATAGGACAAGAACCATTTCGAATGGTATCACAGTTACTACTTCATGAAATAGAAAACATTGTGATTGCTCGATAGATTGAAAATTTGAAATAGCATGGGGGGGTCGAGTGGCACATCGTTGAAAATATAATTCAATTCTCTTTTAGACCATGCCATTTTCCTTGAATTTTGTCAATACGTTTTTACACAATATGCATTTGAAATGTCAAGTATAAGTGCGGATCTGAATAGTACCCTTACCTCGATAACTTGACTTGAACGATTTGATGTGGAACAATGGAATAGAAAATATTTTGAATGGTATTACCGATAGTACTTTCTGGAAAAAAATACCCTACAATTACTCGACAGAGGACGCTGGGGGCATATCAACTTGATAATTCCGAGACGCACAGAGATCTGCACATCGTTGACAAGGTCATTCAATTTCACTTTCAACCATGGTTATTCTACAAAATCACAATTGCGATGATTTGAATAATTTTTCATTTCCGAATTCCTTTCAAACCTCAATTAGGTACATATTTAATCCATACAATAATCCAATTTTCGACCCAAATAATACCCCATTCATTCATTTGTAATGACTATAATTATAACGAGTACCATTTACTGGATTTGGTGAACTGATGATTGAGCGAAGTAAAATAATAGAAATGACTAATATGAAGTTGGATCTTTTTGTCGATGTTTAAGACCTTCTGATGTATGAATGATTATGAAACCTAGACACCTAGAGTGAATTCAGTATTGAGACAATACAATGGTAGGTAGGGAGGGAAAAAATACGAGTGGACACGATTGACAACAATTTTTCTTCATTTTCTCAATGAATAAAAATCCTACATAATATTTTTGTTTTTTGTTATACTTGACAATTCGAATGATTGATGTAACGAAATGAATTGATGAAATTATAGAAATTGTTGGTTGAAAATACAATTGAATTATATTTTCTACGATGTGGTACTTGACCCCCCATGCCATTTGAAATTTTCTAGCTGATGTGCCCCCTCGCCCCATCTATCGAGCAATCACAATGTCTTCAATTTAAAAAAGTGGTATCGGTGATATCAATCAAAACAGTTTTTGTCCTATTGTTTCACATCGAACCGTTCGAAAGCTAATAGGGAGGGGATATGAAAAGCCGCACTGAATATTGATAATTCTAATATAAATATTTTAGGAATATAATATTATAGCGGTGGTCTTTTTCAATTTTTTTTTAGAGGTTCGAATTTTATTCACGGCGTGGATGTTGTTTTACGAAAAATAGAGAAAAAATCATCAACATATTTCGTGGTAATAATGCCAAGTGTTCCTCGCATACATTGACATTGGGATTATTTTCTGAAGTAAATTCAAATTGTGGGGCATTGTTTATTTTCAACGGAGAACATAATATTATCTTGTGTTTAAGCGACGTGTTTATCACACATTAGTAAACAAAGGCTTTTTAAAATTTGAAACACTATTATCAGGTAAAGCTGGAATGGAAAAAAAAAAAATTATATATGAACATTCATTTTGAAAAAATATTGTCTACGAAGTAAAATAATAATCCCCAAATTCAACCCATTCGAGTTTCTGAATTGGAAATAGCTGCATATGATTATATTCCAGAAGGCTATGGTTTTGAAGTTTATTGTTTATTTAACAATATAAAAACTCAATAACTAATCAGAAAGCTAGCAGAAACAATTACAGTGTCAATTAGAAAAAAGAGTTGGAAACATATCAACATTCTTTATAGTTGGCAGTGTTACTTTCGTTGAAAACGCCGTAGCAACATGATGGCGAGGATAGCCTTTGTGAAGCCAAACTTATTGAACAAGGATTTATATGAAAAGGTTTCATAAATGATGCTCATGCGCAAAAATAAAATCATATTTTCAATCCCAGACGCAATTTTGTTCCTCTATCTCGTTCTAGTAGTCATTGTTTCACGTGAAAAATTACTGAAGTATGATAAGCGTATTTATATGTGTCAAATTTCTACCATGGTAACATAACCACAAAATTCTGAATTCGCTGTCGACTAGAAGTGGAACAGGAGTAATGAAAGCATAGTTCAGATTGAATCAACTACCAATAACACTGAAGTTATTTGGTGGAAAATGGCAAATAATCAGCCTAACCTCAAATAGTCATGTCATGTATCGTAATTCAGAAGTTGCGCAAGCGAAAACTCGTATGGGAGAGGATATACCGTTTTCCTTGACTTCAATTCGTTCACATAAGGTCTCATGAATTGTTATCAATATTGGTGATTGATGAATATATGCATGCCAGTAGTTCTCAGAGTTATTTGAGGTTTGCCAAATGTAATCTGAAAACATGATTAATATATTTTGTTTCAGAAATCCATGAAATATATATTTCCACGCATGGTTGGTTCCGGAGATAGAACATGATCACGCCCCAAGCTCAAGTAAAATTTCCCGATTTTTCGCCTTTATCCCAAGAGACAATCAGTAAAATTGAAATACAGTTTCGAAAACTTGAACATGTTCAACAGATGACAAAAAAATGCAATGCACCGAGTTATTATATCATATTGTATATAATCCTTGATTGCAAAAAAACTCACATAATTTGAGTCGAAAAGCAGCTTCAGCATGAAATGTAAGTCATTTCTCAATTCTTCAAGTATTTTAAGGAAAAAAATGCATTTCCATGAACTGATACCAACACAAGAGCTCTATGTAGGAGATATCGACTAAAAAAAAAACATAACATTGTTATGCAACTGGAAAATGTTTTGTTTCCTGATGAGTGCACTTGTACCCTTGACGACTATGTTGATCATCAAGAAGAAAATTCTCACTGGTTGAGAGAATTACATACGCAAAAACCTGAAAAGGTTCATGTTTGGGCAGATATAATGGGAAATGATATAATATGTCCCGGTTTCTTTGATGGAAATGTATATCCTGCTCAAGCAAACCAAAAAGTTCCAGCTATTATGATGAGGTTTCAGCAGGATGGAGCATCATCATATTACCAAATCAATGTCTGCCAGTACCGCGACTTAATGAGTCGAAATCGGTGGATAGGGACGCCAGGATCGCTAGCATGGCCACCACGATCACCTGATCTCACGCCATTAACTTTTTCCTAATGGAGACATGTTAGGAGTTCAAGTCTCTCAAGTTATGACTGAACCACCGAGTGTAACATTCCATTCGCGAAAGCCAATTCTGCATTGCTGATAATTATTAGCTTTGCAGAACTTATAACCAAAATTCACATATTTGTTTTTTTAGAAATCTCTGACCACTTTACAATGCATCGCACTATGAAAATTTTAGAACTGACACCAGGAACTCGTTACATAACTTTCAGGGACTACAAAAATCGTCCACAATTCCCATTTCTTGCTGACTTGGAGGAAGTTATTTGGGAAACAATCTATACCCTTCGGATAATTGATGAATAAGTAGCATTTTCCAATCGAGAAATCATCAAGCTACCACTTGCACCATTTCGTAAACTGAAAGTGAGCAAACCCTAGGTGGACCTAGGGTCACTTATAATATTCAACAAATGACTGAACTACGTGATGAAGCCCTCCTGAAGTTTAATAAAATCAAGTAAGACAGAGAATAAACAAAAAAAAGCTAATACATGAAGCATGTTATGAGAGAAGAAAATAGCAAAGATATTTGGACTAATCTCTGATAATGACACAAAAAAAATCTTCCCTAATTTATGTAACGGTGATTTCATGAGTGTGGCCGCTCAAACAAGTGACATGATTGTAAGTAAGCTCCTCAACAGTTCAGTTGAGTAGAAGATAATATGCAATTATATTTTTTGACAACTTCATGAAAGTATTCCATGATCAATTCCCTATCGCTGTGATTGAAATTAAATAACGAAAATCATCACGGAAGACACTATATAAACGTTATAATTCTCCAAACGCTAGCCACAACTAATACGATGCTCTTTTTTATCCTTATTGGGAAACAAAATACATAAAGAAAAACATACACTATCAAGGAGAAATTGTCGAGGCGATCACCAAGGATAGCTATCAGGAATGAAAATATTCCAGAAGAAATTGAAAAATAGACAGGGGCTGTCCCCCATTGTCCCTCATTGAAGGTGAGACTATTCCTGAAACTCGAAGATTTCAATCGGAGAATCAACAATTTAGAATTACATAACGTACATATCAAATAGAATCGAGAATTGGAGAGGAAGTCAAAAGAAAATATTATAATAATTTTTGGATTGAAAACCAAACCAGAGCAAATAACAGCAAACTACATCGAAAGTGAAAGGAAACACTTTAGTTGATGTAAATATTGCTGAAAATTATTTTAACAATGTATATCCACTTGGGAAAACTGACAACCCTTCAAAATCGGAAACACTCCATTCTTGAAAACATCGACGGTGCTGAAAAAAGCTAGAAATTCAAACGAAGACAAGAAAATTACATTTTTAGGAAACATCTGAAACTTAGGCAGAGGAAATGAGGGAGAAAACTGCTACATAAAGGAAAATCGGCTACATGTGAATGGTAAAATATATACAGTGGAAGATCTTGAAGATAAGGAAGAAACTGGAAACTAGATTCCACAAAAACCCAAAAGTGCCCCCAGTACGCCAATACCAGACGCATCAAAGGAACCTCCAAAGTTTTGAGAATAGATGACCCATCTACGAAGAACCAACTGCCAAAAATAAATACTCTATCACAACAACTCTCTGGGAAATCAACGAAAGAGGTAGGAGAAAAAAAATGAGACTACGTATTATAGACAAAACTGGATCAATATTTGAGAGATATCAATCATATACCGATTGTTGCGAAAGGAATCTATTTGTGCGAATTGGACCCAATTGGTGCTCATGAATTTGGATATATCAACTTGATCCATATAAATGTGAGAAGCATTTCTGAGAATTTTGATGAGTTCAAAGCATTCCAGTTTAGCACTGAATTCGACTGTATCATATTATCGGAACAAGGCGTGTAGAAAACACTACTTTATATAACTTGGATGGCTTTGATATATGTTGTAATGAAGGTTTCATCAACCAAAATGATGGGTTAGTGGTTTATATCAGGAAGTCACTGAATTATAATTTCAAAATTCTGAAAATAGATGAATGCAAAATAATACAAACTGAAAATGAATGAATGCAAAATACGACAAACTGGAATATATCTGAATAATAAATAATTTTTGTAAACATCTCCATTTAGATCACCTTCAACATGGAAAATTCATTTTTCAACGATCTGAAGAATTATTTCCAAGTATTTGGAAACTAATATTTTGATTACAATTTGTTTGTTTCTACTTCAATATTGATATGAAACTGGACAATGAAATAACGAATGAATTCTTGACCTGATGGAAGAATTTGATGAACTTTTTCACAAGAATACATAATAACTCGAAATTTTGTCTTGACCATATATTCCTGAAAACCAAACATAATATTGAAGTATGTTTCTCCATAATTCTCAAAACTTGTTTGACCGATCACTTTCCCGTAATAATGAAAATACCTTACAAGAAAATTGCTCCAGAAAAAATCAGTTCCAATGATATATATATATATATATATATATATATATATATATGATCATTGGGAAACCATGAAACAGGCTGTAGACGGATGGTGGGCTCTCTTGGATCCGTAACAGATTTATCTTATTCTCGTTATTTGTTTTGCGTTACTCCGAACGCTCTAGGAGTACGACTATTGGTGTCGTGGGTTGGCCTATGCTGACATCTGTTGGTAACCTGTTAATGTGCACGAAATTTCGTGCCATTGAAATTCCACGATATTAGGTCTAAGCTTCGCCGCACAGATTATAGGTGTCACTATCTATAATTTGATGCTTTTCACATTTTTGTACTTGCCGATAGGTATTAACTCTACGAGATATCTGATACGAATTTGAAAGAGACCACAGGCCGTCCTGATGATTGGGAAGCTATGAGACAGGCTGTAGACGGATGGTGGGCTCTCTTGGATTCGTAACAGATTTCTCTTATTCTCGTTATTTGTTTTGCGTTACTCTGAACGCACTAGGAGTACGACTATTGGTGTATTGGTGGTATGCTGACATATGTTGGTGACCTGTTGATCTGCACGAAATTTCATGCCATTAAAATTCCACGATATTAGTTCTTAGCTTCGTCGCACATATTATAGGTGTCACTATCTATAATTCGATGCTCTTCACATTTTTGTACTTGCCGATAGGTATTAACTCTACGAAATATCTGATACGAATTTGAAAGAGACCACAGACCGTCCTGATTATTGGAAAACCATGAAACAGGTTGTAGACGGATGGTGGGCTCTCTTGGATTCGTAACAGATTACTCTTATTTTCGTTATTTGTTCTGCGTTACTATGAACGCACTAGGAGTACGACTATTGGTGTCGTGGGTTGGCCTATGCTGACATCTGTTGGTGACCTGTTAATGTGCACGAAATTCCGTGCCATTGAAATTCCACGATATTAGGTCTAAGCTTCACCGCACATATTATAGGTGTCACAATCTATAATTTGATGCTTTTCACATTTTTGTACTTTCCGATAGGTATTAACTCTACGAGATATCTGATACGAATTTGAAAGAGACCACAGGCCGTTCTGATGATTGGGAAACCATAAAACTGGCTATAGACGGATGGTGGGCTCTCTTGGATTCGTAATAGATTTCTCTTATCCTCGTTATTTGTTTTGCGTTACTCTGAGCGCACTAGGAGTACGACTATTGGTGTCGTGGGTTGGCCTATGCTGACATCTGTTGGTGACCTGTTAATGTGCACGAAATTCCTTGCCATTTAAATTCCACGATATTAGGTTCGAGCTTCGTCGCACAGATTATCGGTGTCACTATCTATAATTTGATGCTCTTCACATTTTTGTACTTGCCGATAGATATTAACTCTACGATATATCTGATACGAATTTGAAAGAGACCACAGGCCGTCCTCATGATTGGGAAACCATGAAACAGGCTGTAGACGGATGGTGGGCTCTCTTGGATTCGTAACAGTTTACTCTTATTCTCGTTATTTGTTTTGCGTTACTCTGAACGCACTAGGAGTACGACTATTGGTGTCGTGGGTTTCGTGCCATTAAATGCCACGATATTAGGTCTAAGCTTCGCCGCACAGATTAAAGGTGTCACTATCTATAATTTGATGCTTTTCACATTTTTGTACTTGCCAATGAAACCATGAAACAGGCTGTGGACGGATAGTGGGCTCTCTTGGATTCGTAACAGATATCTCTTATTCTCGTTATTTGTTTTGCGTTACTCTGAACTCACTAGGAGTACGACCATTGTTATCGTGGGTTGGCCCATGCTGACATCTGTTGGTGACCTGTTAATGTGCACGAAATTCCGTGCTATTAAAATTCTACGATATTAGGTCTAAGCTTCGCCGCACAGATTATAGGTGTCACTATCTATAATTTGATGCTTTTCACATTTTTGTACTTTCCGATAGGTATTAACTCTACGAGATATCTGATACGAATTTGAAAGAGACCACAGGCCGTCCTGATGATTGGGAAACCATGAAACAGGCTGTGGACGGATAGTGGGCTCTCTTGGATTCGTACCTCAGAAAACACCCCAATGACGAGGGACTCCATCGAGCTCCTCGCCTCCACCACCAACACCTTCCTACCATCCCACCCAAATCCCCCTCAGAACCCTTTGAATGAAACCGAGGAACGGCAACTAGCCTCGGTAACAGACCAAGCCCCAACCAAAAACTTGGATACGGGTGAAAAGGCCCAACTTATGTGGGGCCGCAAGGGAAAGGAGGAAGAAGGAACAGATGAAAAGGCTGGGGACCTCCTCAACAGAGGCCCCAGACCCACAAAGAACTGGAAACAACCCCAGTGGACTCCAGTCAAACGTCCGAGGACCGGTAACCCCGGTCAATGGAGAGCTGACTATTCGCAGATAGCCACTGGGGATGAATCCCTGCAAGCTGGTCATCACCCGTGGAATCCAAGCTGAAGTTGGTTTCAGTGAGGACCAGCTGCTAGAGTTTTTAGACACTGTGGGTGATGTCATTGCGGATACTGAAATGGGATCCGCACCCCCACAGTTTCAGTTAACCAGACTGTGGCGAGAGCAGATGTTGGTCACAGCAGCCAACGAAAACTTGAAAGAGTGGCTCGCCAGGGAACTTAAGAACATTAAGCCCTGGAAAGATGCCACTCTGGTAGTGATGGATCCAGCAAGGCTAAGGCTTCGCCGAGCCTTGATCTGGATACCAGGTAAAAGATTCTCGCCCAACCAGGACATCATGAAGAGACTGGAAAATCAGTATCCAGGTCTCGCCGGATCCTCTTGGAGGATCTGGGAGAGAAAAGAGGAGAAGCATGGTCTTCGACTCGTTGCAGGGTTGGATGATGAATCCATAACCCTACTCAGCAGGGTTAACTCCCAACCCTACTACAGCGCCTCACAGGCAAATGTACCGGTTCTTGAAGGGCCAATGGCTTAACAAAGAACACCCAGGGAAACCAAACCAGGGACCTCTGGAACCCAAACCAGAGGTACCAGATCTACCGCTTCGGGCCCCCCAATCACAGGATTCTCGAAAGATGCCTCTGAGGGGGGAGCGGGAAGGCAGTGGCTGAAACCTCGGGGGAGAAAACCAGAGAAACCGAAGCGGGCACCCCAGTTTTGCATGGCGAAGGAACCCCAGCGGGGACCTCCGAGAGAACCATCATCGAAAGAACACCATCACCGATGAGCGAAGAGGGGCGAAATGCGGGATACCTCGAAGAAATGATGGAGGAACACGAAAGAGGACCTCTATCAGACTAAAGCCAGATCCAGCCAGCTAGCTAGGGGGGGTGAGGAAATAGCCAAATATCGGAGGAGTCACTTAAGGAAGGTAAGCTCACAATTGATGTCTGTTAAATTCCTACAAGTGGATCTACAACACAGGAAATCTCCCACTGCCTTGCTATGCCGAAGGATCCTTGAATGGAAACTGAACATTCCATCAATTCAGGAGCCTTGGGTATCTCGGGAAAAAAATAGAGGCATGGAAATGGGCGGAGGAACAGCACCCTACTGTGCCTCCGCTGATTACCCCGCACATATATATATATATATATATATATATATATATATATATATATATACAACAAAAGGCATGGAAGTTTTCCCTGTCCCAGGATTCTGTACCAGAGACCTGGTGGCAGTTAAAATACTCGTGCACACCAAAGACCGCATTATTTTGTGAAGTCAATACATCTTTGAACTATATTACAGAGAATAATATCGAATTTTTGCGATAATGACTCTGTCATCTTCATAGCTTCGACACGATATACCGATCTCGGTCAACTGTTAGGCTCCACATAAGTGGGGAGGCCACTTTCACCAACGAGCATCCTCTGGTAGTGCAGATGGAGATAGTCTCTTGTTCTATTTCAGTCTTTGCTCTTCTGGTAGAGAGTAGTAGTTGCGACATGCATCAAGTTGTTGTGTTGTCTACTCCTCTGTCATCTAGTGCTCTTTTGACTGCTTCGTGTGGTGTGTTGTTAGGAGCTCCATCTATGTCGATCAACTGTTAGGCTTCACTACCCCTTGTGAGCATCCTCTGGTAGTGCAGATGAAGAAAGTGTCTTGTTTTATTTTGGTCTCTGCTCTTCTCGTAGACAAAAGTCGTTGCGACATCTAGCTAGATGTCGTTAGATAGTTGTTGTGTTATCTTCTCCTCTATCTTCAAGTGCTCTTTTGACTGCTTCGTGTAGTGTGTTGTCGAAAGCCCCTTCTATTTCTAGGTTTCACTGTCCAGTGCATCCTCGATTTCATCTGCAATCTCAATGGATTAAGTTAACAGTTGCCTTCTTCATCGTTTTCAGGACGAACGATGTGGGACTAATTGGTCGTTGAGATTTGGGACGGGTTGTATCTCTATTTCTTGTTTTAGGAATGAAGGGGACTCTGGCCCTTCTCCAAACTTTTGGTATATATCCCAGTTCTAGACTGATATGGCTACTTATCACTATGTGTGGTGGGATTTCTTCTTGTCCGCGCTGAAGGAGGGCAGGGAATATTTTATCAACTCTTGCTGATTTGAACGGTTGGGAGGTATCCATAGCCCATTTATCCGTCTACTGATGCAAATTTTTCTGGACATTGCATTGTCTCCTTTGGTGGGTCTATTGTGCCGTTCTGGAGTGTGCCCTATGAAAATGAGTTTGTTTCCAGGGAAGTAGGTGTCCAGTAAGAGCTGAACTCTACCTCTTCCACTTCCGGTGTAGCTTCCAACTTCATTTCTTAGTACGATTGCGTTATCGACTCTACTTTCTGCTCATGTAGTGTTGCCGCAGCAGGTGTGGAGTCAATATCCCCACAAAATTTTGTGGAGCTATTTCGTTTTGCTTTCCTCAGTTTTTTGTGGTGGGTGGTTAGTTTCTCGGTGAAACTCTGCCAATCTCCGATACTCTTCGCTTTATTGAAGAGCTTACATGTTTCGGATCTTAGTTTCGCCAGATTATTATTACACCAAGGTGCGTCGATATAATTTTTGCTTGTTTGTTAGGGGCAGTTCGATTCATATGCAACAAGTATTGCTCCATCTACTTCTTCGAGAATACTTTCCAGTTCTAAGTGGTGCCTAGCCCTGAAGTTCTGGACTCGTGATAAATTTGCTTTCAGATTGGTGTTACAAAATCAAATTGAAAAAAACATAACATTTTTTCCAATTTGCTTTCCTAGGGTTCTTCGAAAGGATCTGTCTCTGATCTGAA
This sequence comes from Gonioctena quinquepunctata, assembly GCA_018342105.1. Classification (NCBI taxonomy): domain Eukaryota; kingdom Metazoa; phylum Arthropoda; class Insecta; order Coleoptera; family Chrysomelidae; genus Gonioctena; species Gonioctena quinquepunctata. The sequence continues at coordinate 94,019 of JAFIRS010002744.1, forward strand.
TGTGATTATATCAGTTTCCACGAAATCTTTTGGGCTCGGTATTCTTACTGTTATATATAATACTTTCTCCCTTGCCCTTGTTACAAACGTGAGAGTATTTCCTATGTTATGTACAATAGGGTTTATTTCGAAAATGAATTCTAATGAGTACTCATCCCTCTGATAGGTGTCCTTGCTGCCTCGAACAGTATTGTGAGCGTTGGCGTCACATCCTAGGAGTAATGGCAATTTCTTTCTCTGGCAGTACTCTACTGATCAATGGACTTCTGGAGGGGGTACAGGCCCATTTCTCACCATATTGCATGAAGGTACTTCCACTTCCTGGCGTTTTTTCCCAAATTCGAATGGGGACGAGGTCTCTCGTCATTAATTCTGAAAGACAGAAGTATTTATCGTTTTTTCTTGCCATATCGCATGTTCTGTATATGTTCTCACTGATGTGATATATCACTTTGGACTCCTGACAGTTGAGACCTCTTACCTGGTTCATGTAGATCAGTACGACCTCCAATTGATTCTCAGTGAACATCCTGGAGAACACTGCCAAGGCTCCCCTAGCGTGATGGATGTTCACCTGGGAGATGTCAATGCCCGCCATCTCACTGATTTTCGGTAGGGATGTTGTTCTCACCAGTGAGAATGCGATCCTTTTCCCCACTGTGGTGTTCCACAGTCGACCAGAATCATGCCCGGACGGAAATGGATGCCTCCGAACTGGAGCTTATACTCCCACCCGTCGCACATCACTTCCACTATTGCTTCCTCCAGTTTGATTTGTTCGTCCGCACTGAAGATTATCTCAGGGAACGCTTTGGGAAAGATGTCAATCTTCTCAGTTTTCAAGGCAGTTGCATAACTGCCTCCCGTGGATGTGGTACTTTTACCCGCCTTCCTCCTCTTTATCTTTGGACTGGATTTTCCGTTCCAACCCTTGAGCCTTGTGCTCCAAGGCTTTCTTCGTGGCTTCCTCAGGTGCAAGACCTTGATTGAGGTAGCGCAGGTACCACCTTACTCCTGCCCACTGAGTCCACGCCTCATGGGGTCGTCTCTGCCCCCGGGTTGTCTTGGTTCGGGTAGGGGAGGTAGATTTATCCTCTGTTTTTTTTTCCGGGGAGCTTCCCGCCTTGTTGAGGAGACCGAAGAGGATGTGGAGGGAGCGTTTGTGCTCTCTTTGTTCTATTCTGTGTCTCCTTTCTTTTCTCTCTCTATTATTTTCTTGTGAGGAGGTCTCAAATGAGAGGATATAGGTTTCTTCTGCGAATCGGATGCCATACTCCGTTTTGGAATGAGTAGCGGGGATGATAACACCATTCCACATTATTGCCAGTATTATCTCCATCTATTGAATCAAGAGTAGTTGGTACTGACACATTTCATTCGATGTTATTACAGAGTGTCTTTGATAATTCCACATCATGGATATATAAATGTTACATATTCAAGTGATGAACAGCACCCATATATCATCACTCTGAAATTAATACTTTGATTTGATCTTGATTCATTGCTAATACCAGCCTACAATGCCCAGTTTTACCATGGTCAGTGTATCCACACTGCTGACAATCAGTTCGACAGCCTTCTTCTTCTTCTTCGCACAAGGTGGGCTGGTACCGAGAACCCGGTACACGTAGGCCTCTCTATTTGGGCTCTTTGTGCGCCCACTTGTTCTGAGAAAATCAGCTGGGCATGCCGATTTCTCTGACAAAATTCTGCAACTTCCTCTGCTGAATTTCCTTGACGTCCTCTGGGTTCAGAATTATGCTTTCAAGGTTGATCTCCCTCTGGTGCACCAGAGCTGTGCACTCAGTGAGGATGTTTCATCATCTTCCAGGCACCATCTACATACCCTAACAACACAGGGATGTGCTAGGTATGTCCTTTTTATGTACCACGGTACAAGGACATGATTGGGACATCCAGGGGATGTCCCGCAGAGGTTGTCCAGTGGGCATTCCATCTGGTATATATATATATATATATATATAGGTTGTCCCATCCATGTCCCTGGCATTTCTGATAACAATTATCATATATAAGAATCGCCGAAACTCATCAAAATATCCATTGAAAATGCAAAATTGATATTTTGTTTTGAAAATTTTTGTTCTTCTTCTTGAAAATAATCATTGATTTCTGGGAAGTGGCCATTTTGCAAGCAGAAAATTATTTATGCATAAAATACCCTTAATCTGAATTCTCAAATTATACACAAATCCCAAACACAATTGCATTTCGGTATCCGTGGTTTTGTCCTGTTCGGCTTTGGCAACATTGTTTGAATAATTTGGTGCTCTGTCAACAAGTTAACCTCACTTTGCACTTTGCATAATGTTCAAGTTTCTAACTTTTTTTGTTCGATGTGAAAAAATTAGCGGCATCCTCATTGTATTTGACGATTTTTGTGAGCATTTGAAGCATTTTATCAGTTATAGTGTTGTGTATATCATAGTTGAGAAATTGAAATAATAAGTTGAGTTTAAAGATTGGTAAAACAATAATTAATCAAAATATTGAATGTAATCTTTCGTTTTGAGAGAAAAAATACATCTATGTACCAGGTTGATCCATGGTTTGGGGGTCTGTCAGGCGCATTGTCTTTTCATTCCTCCCTTGTGGGGATGGTTATATTGGGTCCTTTTCTAAAATCCAGAACAGGCGATGTGCTGTCTCTTTCCATTAATAGGACTGGATATCCTTCCTTTGCCCTGTTCCAAATAGCTGAGTGTCCATGGTCTGCCTCAGTACCGATCCATTGGCTTGCTCCTTCGAGTCTGTATGCAGCACGCATGGCTTCATGCAGAAGAGGTAGTCCTAGTAGAACTTCTAGAGCTCTAGTAGGCGTGGTCCTCATGGCACCTGTTATTCCTAGACAAGCCAGTCGTTGTACTTTATCAAGTTCATTTCTGGACTTGCCCTTTGTAGTACCGGTCCACCAAATAATGGATCCATATGTTAGTATCGGGCGAATGATCGCCGTGTATATCCAGTGTAGGGTTTTGGGTGCCAAGCCCCACGTGTTGCCGAAGGCTCTTCTGCATGCCCAGTAGGAGCAGGTAGCCTTCTTGGTTCGATTTTCAATCTGTTCGTTCCAGGTCAGCTTGGAGTCTATGATGACTCCAAGGTGTTTGGTCGACGCTCTATACGGAAGCTGTCTTCCTGAGATTAGTATCTCTGGAAGAGTTCCTATTTTGTGTTTTTTGGTGAAGAGTACCAAGTCCGCTTTCTCCGGGTTGACTGTCAGCCCCCCCGCAGAACACCACTGTTTCACTCTGCCAAGAGCTATCATAATGTTTTCTCCTAGCAGGTTTACCGGTTGGTCTTAAGCCAACATGACTAAGTCATCTGCATACGCTTGTGTATACAGTCCTGACTCATTCAGTTCTGTAAGGAGCTCGTTCACTACTAGGCACCATAAAAGGGGTGATAGAACTCCTCCTTGTGGACACCCCCTTGATACCTTGGCAGCTATAGTTCTCCCGTTTGATTTTGCTGTTACCACTCGTTGTGAAAGCATAGATTTGATCCACCTTATAAGGGTGGGATCGTCTTCGTGCCACGCTGCAGCGTGGCAGATAGATTCAAAGGACGTATTGTCAAAAGCTCCTTCAATGTCGATGAAGACCCCCATTGCGGACTGTCCACTGGCCAGTACTCTATCCTATATACAAGGTGGTGGAGAGCTGTGTCCGTGGACTTTTCTACTTGAGAGGCATATTGGTGCTTGTGCAGTGGGTTGCACTGCAGCGATTGCTCTCTGGTGTGCCGATCTATCAGCCTTCCGAGCGTTTTTATGAGGAAGGATGTCAGGCTGATAGTTCGGTACGCCTTGGCCTGGGAGTAGTCGGTTTCCCCAAGTTTTGGAATAAATACGATCTTTACTGGCCTCCATGCCTCTGGTATGTAGCCCAGGGCCAGACATGATCGAAGTATCCTCATGATCAGGAGGATGATGTTGTCCAGTCCCTCTTGGAGAAGAGCCGGAAATATGCCATCCTCCCCTGGTGATTTGAAAGGTGAGAAGGATTTTACAGCCCATCTCACCTTCTCATGCGTTACCACTCTTGAGGCTGTTTCGTAGATTCAAAGGACGTATTGTCAAAAGCTCCTTCAATGTCGATGAAGACCCCCATTGCGGACTGTCCACTGGCTAGTATCCTATCCTATATACAAGGTGGTGGAGAACTGTGTCCGTGGACTTTCCTGCTTGGCAGGCATATTGGTGCTTGTGCAGTGGGTTACACTGCAGCGATTGCTCTCTGATGTGCCGATCTACCAGCCTTTCGAGCGTTTTCATGAGGAAGGATGTCAGGCTGATAGGTCGGTACGCCTTGGCCTGGGAGTAGTTGGTTTCCCCAGGTTTTGGAATAAATACGATTTTTACTGGCCTCCATGCCTCTGGTATGTAGCCCAGGGCCAGACATCATCGAAATATCCTCATGATCAGGAGGATTATGTTGTACAGTCCCTCTTGTAGAAGAGCCGGAAATATGCCATCCTCCCCTGGTGATTTGAAAGGTGAGAAGGATTTTACAGCCCATCTTACCTTCTCATGCGTTACCACTCTTGAGGCCGTTTTGTAGTCCATCTGAGATCCATGGAGATCAGGGGTTGTGAAGTCTCATCCACTGATATAGTTTCCTTCCCATCAGGTAGGGACAGTGTACCCATTCCCTTCCCCGGATCTTTTGAAAGAATTTCGCCTTGCTGCTGAGGATATTGTGTTATTGTTTCTGCAGAAGGCACGCCAACTATCTCTTTGGGATTGCCGTATGGCTTTTTTGTACTCTCTCTGGGCAGATCTATAGTTGTCCCAGTGGAGTGGTACCTGCGTTCTTTTCGCCTTGTTTAGAAGCCTTCTTGTTTTCCTCCGGTGGTCCTCGATTTCCCAATTCCATCAGGGCGTTCTTGCATTGTCTGTCCTCTCTTTGAGAGGGCAGCTGTTTTCGTACGAGGAAACTATCGCCTTGTTTAGGTACCCCACTGCGGTTTCTATCTCAGCTTCATTCCCGTAATCGGTACGGTAATCCTACGAGTCTGCCTTTTAGTTGCTCTTGGAAGAGGTCCCATTTGGTGGCCCGTGGATTTCTGTATACTTTCTTTTCCGATAGGTTTGGGTTATCTATTTTGAACAGAATGTGTCGATGGTCCGATAGGGACTCATCCTGTGACACTTTCCATGACTGGACTTCATTCAGTAAGTCATGCGTACATAGTGTGAGGTCTATCACCGATTCCTTCCTTGGTGTGAGGTACGTGGGTACCGTGCCTTCGTTCATTATTTCAAGGTTGCTGGTGCTGAGGAATCCTAGCAAGGTATTACCCCTGGGATTAGTATCTACGTTGCCCCACAATATGTGATGTGCGTTCGAGTCATATCCCATGAGTAAAGCCAGCCCAGGCTCTTCACAGTATCTCACCAGCGTTTCGACCTCTTCGGGTGGAGCTGCCTTTTCGTACGGAAAGTACGCCGAGCAGACAACCACTTCCCGAATGCGGTCTTTGGTGTGCACGAGTATTTTAACTGCCACCAGGTCTCTGGTACAGAATTCTGGGACAGGGAAAAGTTTTCCCTGTCTACTGGCTTGTCTAGGAATAACAGGTGTTATGCCTACTAGAGCTCTAGAAGTTCTACTAGGACTACCTCCTCTGCACCTTGTGATTGAGCATGAAGCCATGCGTGCTGCATACAGACTCAAAGGAGCAAGCCAATGGATCGGTACTGAGGCAGACCATGGACACTCAGCTATCTGGAACAGGGCAAAGGAAGGATGTCCAGTCCTATTAATGGAAAGAGACAGCACATCGCCTGTTCTGGATTTTAGAAAAGGACCCAATATAACCATCCCCACAAGGGAGGAATGAAAAGACAATGCGCCTGACAGACCCCCAAACCATGGATCAACCTGGTACACAGATGTATTTTTTCTCTCAAAACGAAAGATTACATTCAATATTTTGATTAATTATTGTTTTACCAACCTTAAACTCAACTTATTATTTAAATTTTTCAACTATGATATACACAACACTATAACTGATAAAATGCTTCAAATGCTCACAAAAATCGTCAAACACAATGAGGATGCCGCTAATTTTTTTACATCGAACAAAAAAAAGTTAGAAACTTGAACATTATGCAAAGTGCAAAGTGAGGTTAACTTGTTGACAGAGCACCAAATTATTCAAACAATGTTGCCAAAGCCAAACAGGACAAAACCACGGATACCGAAATGCAATTGTGTTTGATATTTGTGTATAATTTGAGAATTCAGATTAAGGGTATATTATGCATAAATAATTTTCTGCTTGCAAAATGGCCACTTTCCAGAAATCAATGATTATTTTCAAGAAGAAAAACAAAAATTTTCAAAACAAAATATCAACTTTGCATTTTCAATGGATATTTTGATGAGTTTCGGCGATTCTTATATATGATAATTCTTATCAGAAATGCCAGGGACATGAATGGGACAACCTATATATATATATACCAGATGGAATGCCCACTGGACAACCTCTGCGGGACATCCCCTGGATGTCCCAATCATGTCCTTGTACCGTGGTACATAAAAAGGACATACCTAGCACATCCCTGTGTTGTTAGGGTATGTAGATGGTGCCTGGAAAAAGACGAAACATCCTCACTGAGTGCACAGCTCTGGTGCACCAGAGGGAGATCAACCTTGAAAGCATAATTCTGAACCCAGAGGACGTCAAGGAAATTCAGCAGAGGAAGTTGCAGAATTTTGTCAGAGAAATCGGCATGCCCAGCTGATTTTCTCAGAACAAGTGGGCGCACAAAGGGCCCAAATAGAGAGGCCTACGTGTACCGGGTTCTCGGTACCAGCCCACCTTGTGCGAAGAAGAAGAAGGCAGTCGAAATGATTGTCAGCAGTGTGGATACACTGACCATGGTAAAACTGGGCATTGTAGGCTGGTATTAGCAATGAATCAAGATCAAATCAAAGCATTAATTTCAGAGTGATGATATATGGGTGCTGTTCATCACTTGAATATGTAACATTTATATATCCATGATGTGGAATTATCAAAGACACTCTGTAATAACATCGAATAAAATGTGTCAGTACCAACTACTCTTGATTCAATAGATGGAGATAATACTGGCAATAATGTGGAATGGTGTTATCATCCCCGCTACTCATTCCAAAACGGAGTATGGCATCCGATTCGCAGAAGAAACCTATATCCTCTCATTTGAGACCTCCTCACAAGAAAATAATAGAGAGAGAAAAGAAAGGAGACACAGAAAAGAACAAAGAGAGCACACACTCCCTCCACATCCTCTTCGGTCTCCTCAACAAGGCGGGAAGCTCCCCGGAAAAAAAACAGAGGATAAATCTACCTCCCCTACCCGAACCAAGACAACTTGGGGGCAGAGACGACCCCATGAGGCGTGGACTCAGTGGGCAGGAGTAAGGTGGTACCTGCGCTACCTCAATCAAGGTCTTGCACCTGAAGAAGCCACGAAGAAAGCCTTGGAGCACAAGGCTCAAGGGTTGGAACGGAAAATCCAGTCCAAAGATAAAGAGGGGGAAGGCGGGTAAAAGTACCACATCCACGGGAGGCAGTTATGCAACTGCCTTGAAAACTGAGAAGATTGACATCTTTCCCAAAGCGTTCCCTGAGATAATCTTCAGTGCGGACGAACAAATCAAACTGGAGGAAGCAATAGTGGAAGTGATGTGCGACGGGTGGGAGTATAAGCTCCAGTTCGGAGGCATCCATTTCCGTCCGGGCATGATCCTGGTCGACTGTGGAACACCACAGTGGGAAAAAGGATCGCATTCTCACTGGTGAGAACAACATCCCTACCGAAAATCAGTGAGATGGCGGGCATTGACATCTCCCAGGTGAACATCCATCACGCTAGGGGAGCCTTGGCAGTGTTCTCCAGGATGTTCACTGAGAATCAATTGGAGGTCGTACTGATCTACATAAACCAGGTAAGGGGTCTCAACTGTCAGGACTCCAAAGTGATATATCACATCAGTGAGAACATATACAGAACATGCGATATGGCAAGAAAAAACGATAAATACTTCTGTCTTTCAGAATTAATGACGAGAGACCTCGTCCCCATTCGAATTTGGGAAAAAACGCCAGGAAGTGGAAGTACCTTCATGCAATATGGTGAGAAATGGGCCTGTACCCCCTCCAGAAATTGCCAGTACTCCTAGGATGTGACGCCAACGCTCACAATACTGTTCGAGGCAGCAAGGACACCTATCAGAGGGATGAGTACTCATTAGAATTCATTTTCGAAATAAACCCTATTGTACATAACATAGGAAATACTCTCACGTTTGTAACAAGGGCAAGGGAGAAAGTATTATATATAACAGTAAGAATACCGAGCCTAAAAGATTTAGTGGAAACTGATATAATTACATTCAGATCAGAGACAGATCCTTTCGAGGAACCCTAGGAAAGCAAATTGAAAAAAACGTTATGTTTTTTTCAATTTGATTTTGTAACACCAATCTGAAAGCAAATTCATCACAAGTCCAGAACTTCAGGGCTAGGCACCACTTAGAACTGGAAAGATTTCTCGAAGAAGTAAATGGAGCAATACTTGTTGCATATGAATCGAACCGCCCCTAACAAACAAGCAAAAATTATATCGACGCACCTTGGTGTAATAATAATCTGGCGAAACTTAGATCCGAAACATGAAAGCTCTTCAATAAAGCGAAGAGTATCGGAGATTGGCAGAGTTTCACCGAGAAACTAACCACCCACCACAAAAAACTGAGGAAAGCAAAACGAAATAGCTCCACAAAATTTTGTGGGGATATTAACTCCACACCTGCTGCAACACTACATGAGCAGAAAGTAGAGTCGATAACGCAATGGTATTAAAAAATGCAGTTAGAAGCTACACCGGAAGTGAAAGAGGTAGAGTTCAGCTCTTACTGGACACTTACTTCCCTGGAAACAAACTTATTTTCATAGGGCACACTCCAGAACGGCACAATAGACCCACCAAAGGAGACACTGCAATGTCCAGAATAATTTGCATCAGTAGACGGATAAATGGGCTATGGATACCTTCCAACCGTTCAAATCAGCAAGAGTTGAAAAAATATTCCCTGCCCTTCTTCAGCGCGGACATGAAGGAATCCCCCACACATAGTGATAAGTAGCCATAGCAGTCTAGAACTGGGATATATACCAAAAGTTTGGAGAAGGGCCAGAGTCACCTTCATTCCTAAAACAAGAAAAAGAGATACAACCCGTCCCAAATCTCAACGACCAATTAGTCCCACATCGTTCGTCCTGAAAACGATGAAGAAGGCAACTGTTAACTTAATCAGAACAGAAATTTTGGAATGGGCGCTCCTGCACCCCTACTAACATGCGTACCAAACGGGCAAATCCATGGAGATTGCAGATAAAATCCAGGATGCACTGGACAGTGAAACCATAATATGTGCCTTCCTAGAAATAGAAGGGGCTTTCGACAACACACTACACGAAGCAGTCAAAAGAGCACTTGAAGATAGAGGAGAAGATTACACAACAACTCTTTCTAAGGACATCTAGCTAGATGTCGCAACTACTTTTGTCTACGAGAAGAGCAGATACCAAAATAAAACAAGACACTTTCTTCATCTGCACTACCAGAGGATGCTCACAAGGGGTAGTGAAGCCTAACAGTTGATCGACATAGATGGAGCTCCTAACAACACACCACACGAAGCAGTCAAAAGAGCACTAGATGACAGAGGAATAGACAACACAACAACTTGATGCATGTCGCAACTACTACTCTCTACCAGAAGAGCAAAGACTGAAATAGAACAAGAGACTATCTCCATTTGCACTACCAGAGGATGCTCGTCAGTGAAAGTGGCCTCCCACTTATGTGGAGCCCAACAGTTGACCGAGATCGGTATATCGTGTCGAAGCTATGAAGATGACATAGTCATTATCGCAAAAATTCGATATTATTCTCTGTAATATAGTTCAAAGATGTATTGACTTCACAAAATAATGTAGCCAGTCGATAGGACTTAGCGTCAACCCCATCAAGACTACCCTAGTTGCCTTCACAAGAAAAAGAAACAATATCCTGAAGATCATCGAATGAGATGGGAAAGTTATTGAATGGAAGCCAGAGGTCAAATATACGGGACTTATACTAGATAATTAACTCATCTGGAATAAGAACGAAAAAGAAGTAACCGTGAAAGCCCTAATGGTGTGCGGAAACTTCGCGGGAAATAACTGGGGATGTAACCCAAACACCCTGCAATGTACACGTCAATAGTGAGACCGACCATCACCTTTGGGGCAGTGGTCTGGGGCAGCAGTACTGAGCTGGCTAGTACGAGGGCAAATCTATCGAAAATCTAAAGACTAGCCTGTGTATGCATAACAGGTGCAATGAGAACGGGCAAGAATTGAAAGTGTTCATTGAAGCAGTAGAAAGCTGACTTACACTCAAATCTGAAGAAGTAACTGAAAGACTAACTGGATTGAAGCAGAAAATTGCTTTATCCAACGAAGAAATAGAGAGAAATGGGAAAGGAAACAATATCATCATATTCGGGCTCGAACACCCAGAGCAGTGCATTGAACTCGATTTCATCGGAAATGAACTCAAGAGACTGGTCGAAGTAGATGTGCAAGCAAGAGAACTAAATGATTTCTACCCTCTCGGAAAAACCAAAACAGCTCCGATTAAAGCAGAATTTGGTTCTTTTTGAGAAAAAATTGCTGGAATTAGGAAACGTGAAGCCACTCAAAGGAACAAATATATCTATTGCCCAGGACATGACGATAAAACGACGACAAGATAATCAAATTCTGAGAAAACAGCAGCATCTTGCCAAATAAGACAAAAACAACAACTGCTCTATCAAAAATAATATGTTGCATGTGAATAACAAAATCTATACCGTGGATGACTCAGAAGACACAGAGAACTTGGATACCAAAGAGAAATCGAATAGTGCCCAGGAACACCAATTCATTTTTTCACATCACATAAAAAATCCTGAACAAAAAAATTCGAAAAAATCACCTGCCGCAGAAACAAGACAACAGAGGCAACCATCTATCTCATTGTCTACCACAGTACCCTCTGCTACACTGAAGAAACAACAAAATAGTAAAGAGCCAGAAGGAAGACCTAAAATAGAAACTCGTTCCAATAAATCAACAAAAAACTCTTCTAGAACCCAACAATAACGTCCCTCCATCGCCGAATATTCAATCTATAAAAAATCATAAACAAAAATGGAAAAATATGTGAGGAACTTTGAAACACAAAATATAAAAACAGAAGTCCCATCAACTTCCGAGCGGTGTGATGAAGTAATAAAGATAAATAATAAGAACATTGATTTTAAAACTGTACATAACAACATAAGAAGCATACGAAAAAAGTCGATGCCATTTTGGGCTACGATCCATAATTGTTTTTACAGAAACCAGACAGATGAAAGTTTGTTTAATATCAGTGGATATGATAAGATATACAATGAAGGTGCATATAATCAAAATGATGGAACAATTATGTTTATCAAATCAGAACTAGAATATATTCATGAAAAAATTCAAATGAACCAAAACAAGAAACTAATTTGTACTAAAATAAACTAAACTAAACTAATGAAATATCAAATATTCTTGCCATGTACAAGAACCCTCCATATTGTACCATAGAATTCACAACCGCACTAAAAAAAATCTTCAGGAACTGTGAAAGCATTAATTACTTTGTGTTCCTAGGCGATATCATCATTGACATCTCAGATGAAACCTTTAATATCCCCACTGTTGAGTGCCTAAATACCTTGAGTGAACTAGAATTTGTCTCCCTAATAAATGATTACACGATGGTATTCCAAAAGATCTTTTTCGAAACCAAAAACACTGAATTATTATTACCAATGATAATAAAAACCAACCTCACTGACCATTATGACACTTTTCTACAAATAATGATCGAAAAAGAAAAACTAATATTACCAACGAAAAAAATCATGAATCCGAAACAGTTAATTATTCCAAACTGAAAACACAATTCCAGCTTGTAGACTGGAAAGAAGTATATCAAATATTAGACGCAACACGGCAACAAAACAATTTCTTGAACTTTTAAACACTAATATCACAGACTGTTCAAACATAATAAAACCAAAGTACGAAAAAAGAAAAATCTGGATTACCAACGCAATTATAAAATCAACAAACTATACCAAGAAACCCTCCAAAACCCTAGTAATAAAATCTTAAGGAAAACTATAAACGCTACAGGAGAAAACTCAATAAGGCCATAGAAACAACAAAAACTAATTACTATAACTCAAAAATCGCACAAAACCATACCGATAGGGGGAATCTGCGGGAAGACGAAGAACACAACCAAAATTGAGCATATAAATATCGAAGGGAAAAAAACAAAGTATATGAACAAAATTGTTGGAGCACTAGCACTACATTGACATAAGTAAAATAATAGCAGATAAAGTAGTCAGAAACCTGAGCTACCTAATAAATAGATTTCTAGCTGAAGGATTATTTCCATCAGACCTAAAAACGTCAATGATTTTCCCAACATGGAAATAAAGATGGAATAATGTATTATAGACACACACAACCTCATCGAAACTTGTGGAAGAAGTAATAAATCAAGACTAAAGGCTTACATAAAAAAATATAATATTATCTCAAATAAATAATACGGTTTTCGGGAAGGAATATCAATCCAGGATGCAATACTGGACTCAACAACAGGAATGTATGATGCGCTTGACACAAATAAGGCAAGTCTTCGTGTTTTCATAGACTTTGATACAGTCAGCCACCCACTCCTCCTGAAGTCACTCGAAAATATTGGTATAAGATGAGTTGCATCAAAACTATTCAGTAGCTACCTGGAAGATCGACACCAATGAGCAAGAATTGTCAACTCTATAAGTGATTTCAAAAAAATTCAATACGGTGTTCCACAAGGCACGATCTTGGGCCCAATATTATTCAACATTTATCTAAATGACTTATTTCTAATACCAACATCTGGAAAAATCTTCACCTATGCCGACGACACCACCATCTTCTACAAACACTACTCGTGGAAACAAAAGTGGAAGAAGATCTTCTGAATATTGAAAAATGGTTCAACATAAACTCTTAACACTCAATTTCAACAAAACTTATCACCTACCTATACACACAAATATAAGAAATTCCCGTCTACCAGAAAACCTGAATATTGCAAACTTATTCGAAATTAAACCAGTCCCTTAAATAAAATACCTGGGAATTTTCATTGAATCTAATTTAAAATGGGATATTCATATAAACTACCTAATAAAAAAATACAATTCTTGAAATACCGCTTCAAAATACTGAGAGAAATACTGGACGAAAAACCCCTAAGAACTTTATACTTTTTTCTTGTACAATCACACATTTCATATGGCATACTTGCATTGGGAACAGACATCATTGAAAAGAATATCAATAACCCAGAAACGTCTTCTTTAAATATATATAATGAAAAACGAACTCACTTCTCAGATGAACTGTACCAACACACGGAAATATTGGACCCAACTCTCCAAAGTGAATAGGTGCGGCTATATACAAAACAAAAGATGGGTTGGAAAACATTGATCATAAATATAATACCAGGAATAAGGAAGGAAAATGTAAGATACCTTTATGCATAAATCTATCGGACAAAAACATAGTATACACCAAAAAAAGGCGAATTGGAAATCCTCAAAAACACAAATAGATTTGAGAGAGATCTGAAAAAATATATTCTGTCAAAAACCCTTTGCTGATATACACAACTTCATCTATTAATAATCTTACACAAACTCCGACTTCTACCTAGTTATTAAGTTTTACACAAACTGTATTTTTACCTAACCTCAATAGATTATACTGACCACTATGTCTACATTACAACTATCATCATGTCTCTTGACACACAAAAGCAATGTTTCCCTAATAATATTTTTTCATCTTATAACCCCCCGTATTATTACTATCACTATTATATATCTACTCACCTACTATAGCACCACACCTTTCGTACCTTAAATATGCATAATATTATCAATATGCTAACTATAAGATAAGTTTATTTGACTTTTTTAATATTTTTATCAATGTATTACCTTGTACCATTGTACCTATTTAAATATTTTTACAAATGTATTATTTTAATATTTGTATTATTGTATCTTGGATCCGTACAATGATTTATAAAAATCTTCTAGATCACCGCACCTTTTGTTCCATATTATTCTACCTATTAGTATTTCACATTATGTATCTTTCATATTTTGGAGCAATAAATTTTGAAAAAAATTGAATATCTTGAACGATAAGTAGTGTAGGACTGACATCTGTCAAATACTTTTTTCCATGGTGTGGGGGTGAGTGAGACAAGGTTTTTTTTTTCAAACCCCATCCCTGAAGGGGTGGAATACCCTGTAACTTTTTTCATTCAATATTCCAAATATGGTTATTACACACTTTCATTGAGTGAAACTCTATTTATTCAATTGACTCGACAGTTTCATACAATGAATGAATTGGGGAGAACTCTTATCCAAAATCAGTAACTGGAGCGATATGAGGTATAAAAATAATATATTTTGTATACATTCAATTCAAGATAACGCCTACAAAATGGCGGATATTTTTTGTGATTTATGATCCAAAAATTGGTAAGAAGGGTGCTTGAGAACGAGGATTTCATGATTTCAATTTGAAAATTCAAAGATGACAAAATAGTTCTGTGGTTTATAGTCCGAATCTTTTTCAAATTGTCATCTAAGAATTTATGGAAACTGAATCATTTTACAGAGTTTCCAATTTCTGGGCTGACCAATATTCCATCAATATACTTACGACTTTGGAGGTGTAGTTCAGAATGGTGTATGAAAATAGCGCCTCTCTTTGAAAATGAGTCACTAGCTTAGGCACCCTTGGCCTGAATGGTTACCACTTGAAATTGCATAGCCATTGTTTTCTTCTTATTGTTTATGTATACCGGTAACTCAAACTTTTTTTTTCAGAAGTCGTACATGCTCCTTTTCACAATTATATTCATTGAAATAACCTGTAGTCATTGAAAAGTTAAACACTTTCGCGAATATTATTGTTCATTTCCTATTTTTTGAATTTCTCCATATTTCATTGAATTGTTATGTCGAACTTGTTCGGCTGGCGCCTCGTAAGGCTTACATGATTTTTTTATTTCTAAGGTGGGTTGCATAACAGAAATTGAGGATGTAGAGTCTCAACTCTACTACCTCTACTACTAAATTTTTACTCACTTCCATTGTGGTGAGCCTACTGACGGCTTCAGTCGATTGTATACCACTTCTCATAGTTGTTTATCTTCTGTTACATTCACATGGGCTGGCAGAGGACACGAACGGAGTTCCTAGTTGTTTCGTCCCCAAAAAAACACCTATCCGGTGAACAAAGACGTCTGATATGGAAAAAAGTAATCAAATACGATTTCAAATGAGGTTCCGACCAGATAACTACTTGAGAGATACAAGGATGGTTTGCATGACTCACCCAAAAAGGTGCGTGTATAAAAAACTGGTAAAATAAGACAGCCGACAGATCAGAATAGAGACAAGTTGTCAATAACTTCAGTATCAATGCACAAACGTGCAGAAGACGGAAAGAGCTAGTTCAAGAAAACCTTGAGTGTCTTGATTGTGCAAGAATAATATTTTCAGGAATTAGATTGTTCAGTCATAGAGAATATCATAGAAGATAAGCTGATAATTCAACCTGAATTGTGATTTCACTGGATTTCTGAATTCAGCAGTTTATTATCATAAAGTTGAGAAATTGAATTTTTTTCATCAAAATATTCTATTGAATGACTATTTTCTGACTTCTTTATGATCGCTTTGATGAAAATTAGTTAACCTCATCGGTAAACGATGACGAAATTTCTTATGGAAATATAACAATTTCAGAAAAAACAGAGATTTTCTCAGTATGGAAAAGCAAACAAGTGGCAGAATTCTAGAAGCCGTCAATCAGATTTCAAAAGTTACATGATCTCATTTTCTTTCAATGATCCTGAAGGGAAAAAAGGAAGGAAAAAAACCAAGATTTCAGAATTTATTCATTGATTCTGACATTGCCATAAATAGAGCTAACGAATTATAAAAGAAAATCCATTGGCGGCAAAAATGGCATTTAAATTTCTGTATTAACTTTTTCAATTGAAAGTTGGCGGAGGATTCAAATCTCTCTGAATGCTTTCTTATATTTGTATGTTACCTGACTCAAATCGAAACAGAGAAGTATAACTATCACACAAGGATAAACACATTACTTACTTGGGTTTCAATCTGAATACTAATATTTATTCATATAGCTCAACTTTGAATTCGAGGAATGTTCAAATTCCATGATGTGCTGTTTGTCGACGATAGAAAAACTCAAATAGAATTTGCTTGACCCAAGCAAATGAACTGCGAATGAAAGGGACATAGAGGGTATACAAAAATTCATGATTCACAATGATTTTAAATTTCTATGTACATTATTTAAATATCCGTTTATTGCACTTTCACAGTAGAATAGAACAGTTCAAAATACCGCGCCTAGAATGAATCACACAAATGACATTAATGAATAAACTGACCATCTGTCGCGGTATTTTGAACCTTTATTATTCTACTGTCGAAGAGTAATAAACAGGCATATGAATAATGTACACACAAATGAAAAATCATTGTGAATTACCATTTATGAGAATTAGTATTTTTTTTACCCTCTATGCTCCTTTCATTCGAGGTTCATTCGCTTGAGTCAATAGAATTTTATTTGGGTTTTTCTATCGCCGACAAACAAAACATCATTGAATTCTGGAATTTCTCGAATTCAAAGTTGAACTATATGAATAAATATTAGTATTCAGATTGAAACCCAAGTTAGTATTGTGTTTGTTCTTGTGTGCTAGTTATACTTGTCTTTCTCGATTCGTGTCAGATAACATGCTGTTATAAGGAAGCATTTGGGGATATTTGAATCCTTCTCCAACTTTCTATTGAAAATTGAAGGGTGATACAAAAATTTAAATGTCGTTTTTGCCTCCAATGGAAATTTCAATTTATTTCCTACTGGACGCGCCACCGGTTTCTATTCTCTTCAGTTATCTGTCACTTATGTCCTCTACACTGTCAAAAACATGAATATTTGAGATACATTTTCAGCCATGAATCTCCAATTTCAGGATAATTGAAAGAAAATGAGGTCATGTAACTTTTAAAATCTGATTTGACGGCTTCCAGAATTTCGCCACTCGTTTCCTTTCCCATACTGATAAATTATCCTTTTTTTTCTGAAAATGATATATCTCCATAACAAATCACGTCATCGTTTACCGATGAGCTCAACTAATTTCCATCAAAACGATCATATCAGTCAGAAAACAGTCATTCGATAGTTAACCCTTGAATATTTTGATGAAACCAATTTAATTTTCCAACTTCATAATAATATACTGATGAATTCGGAAATCGCTTGAAAACACAATTCAAGTTGAATTATCAGCCTATCTTTTATGACTGAACAGTCTAATTCGCGAAAAAATCAAGACACTCAATGTTTTCTTGAGTTAGCACTTTCCATCTTCCGCAAATTCGTGCATTGGCACTGGAGTTATTGACCACTCGTCTCCATTCTGATCTGTCGGCTGTCTCATTTTCCCAGTTTTTTTTACACACGCTTGGAAATGTCCTTCCATAGTTTTGTTGAATCTTTCAACTGTGCCATCTGACCGGGGATGAAGCGCCGTGATTTTGGTCTTGTTGATACCCATCAGCTCTCAAACTTCCTTGAATAACTACGATTCGGAATTCTTTCCTCTTTGGTAATGTAGCTCCATCGGTACTCCGAATCTTGAGAACATGTGAATGCTTCCATTCGCTTAAATAGTCCAAAGGAACAAGGATCCATTCGAATGGTGCGCCTACGTTGTATTTCTTTATTTCATCCCGTCGCGCTCTGGACATCTTCTTCACCAGCCTTCCATATCGTCCTGATATTGAATCCAGTAGAACTTCTACCTGATCTTGTCCGAAGTATCACTGACTCCTAGATGTCCTCCTGATTTCCCTTCGAGAATGTCCTTCAAGTCCTCTCATATCCTCTTCCTGGGCGAATCAATTGGAAAATTGATGACCTTCCATCAGCTGCCTTCCATACCCGTTTCGGTAGTCCACTTTCCACAACCAGGGAATCCCATTGTGCCAACATTGCCTTGAAGATGAGATTTCGTCCCGAAATATATCTCTAGCAGCGTCTGCCAGTTCTGCCTCTTCCCAATGTATAAAGTCCCCATTGTTTGGAAGTTTTCTGGTCCTGTTTTATGCGTGCGGTAGTCCATTCATCTTCAGTTACCAGTACATCTGATATCGTCGACTCCTTCATGGTATTCAATCCACTGACAATGCTTTCAGTCTTTCAGATGCTTACAGTCTTTCAGATTAGGCATCAACATTACCATTGATTGGTCCTGGGCGATGTTTGATTCCGAAATAGTATTGGTTACGCTTTTCCATCCATCGAGTTTCTCGTTTTTGCTGTAGCTATGTTTGTGGTTATAATTTGAACAAAGCGCTGCTTTCAACTTAAGGAAATTTCTATGACTAATAATGAAGATGGTTCGATCTCCTTTCAGCTCATGTAGTGGAGTTACAATATCTGTAAATCCCTCCACAAAATGGTGGTAATGGGTACATAGGCCGAGGAAGCTTCTCTCTTCGTGTTTATTTTTTCATCTCTGCCAACCTCGAATAACCTGTATTTTCGATTAATTTCTTTGAATTCATCCTGACGAAACTAAGAAATTCACTTGCTTGTGGAATGGGAAGCACTTCTGGAGATTCAGCTCGAGATTGGTACTCCTCAAACATCCAAAAACTTCACGTAGGTTGGCCGGATGTCCTCCGAAATTTCTTTCCATAACCATTACATCATCCAGATACACCAGGCAAGTTTTTTCAGTAAGTCTACGCAATATCCGCTCCATTAATCTTCCAAAAGTCACCAGGGCGTTACAGAGATCACAAAACATAATGGTGAACTGATACAGTTCGCTACCAGTAGTAAACGTAACTTTTTCTTTCTGGCCCTCGTGTATGCACACTTGCCAATATCCGTTCTTCATTCACAGCATTGAGAACTTTCATTAGCCTGCTAATGTGGTCAGTGTCTCGTCGATTCAAACTGATAGTCCTTTGTCATGGCGTCATCAAGTTTCCTATAAACTACAACAAATCTTGCATATCCCCTTTTTTGGAAACCAGTTCCACTGGGGCGAATCATGGACTCGGTGATTCTTTGATAACGCTATATTTGGTCATTTTTTCGACAGGCATTTCCACGTTCTGTTTCTTAGCAAGTGGTAATCTTCGTGGTAATCTTCGTGGTGGTTTTCGAACTGGATGTTCGATCGGTATCTATCCTGTGCTGTACTAGGTTTGTTCGTCTCGTTTGGTGACTCTGCGGACTCAAATACGTCACTCCTCATAGTAATGAGTTTCATGGCGGCTCCGTATTCCTTCGGCGACAAATGTATCAAGGATTTTCCTATGGATCTTTGTTTGTCATCAGCCGTGCCTCTTCCATCCTGATGTTCGCCTGTTTTGTAGTCTGCTACCCACTCGCATACCCCTATGATTTCCTTTCCGGACTGTTATTCAATACTTAGCAATTCTAACAGGGATGTCTTTCATACAAGTAATAATTTTCTGGGGAATTTTCCACATGGCTGTACTATTCCTGTACTATTCCAATGCATCACTCAGATGAACCATATATCCTGAGTTTTTGATATCCGAAATTTCAAGGTTCGTCTTTTTTCGGGTGATGTTGAAAAATAAATTCCATAGTCACTTCTCAGATCCATTTCAACAATGAACTCGTCCCCTATGTCTGCCATAGGAACCTCTTTTTATGATTCGTTGTCTTCCAAGGGTTGATGTGATGTCAGCTTTCCCTGGTATCAGTGCATTCTCTCCAGTGGCCGTTTTTAGGACAAAATTGGATGTAAGTGGTCTAATAATGTCTGGTTCTAGGATCGGACCGGAGGAACTGACGCACCAGTGTCCATGGTGCATATGACGTATCTTTGGTTCTGATGGTCAAGCTATCGTGGACTCTCTAGATGGTCCTGTCCTCGCAGGTGATGGGCCTAGCCCCACCATGGGACAAGAGAGAACCTGTGACGATCCCAGACACCGCTGGTTGAAGTCCAGGTCCTCCTCTCGCTAACATGGTATCGTGATTAGTAGCTTCGGCGAACCCTCATTCGAATGGTTTCTCGTCACACATTCACACGAGTAATATCAGGTCGAAAGTCTGCTACAGCGGCGACCTATCAAACGTAACAAGAGGAGTCTTGTTGACATGTGTACCCCGGTTCGCCGGTGCCTCTCCACATGGCGTTGAACTCTGGGCGGCGTGGTACTAGACAGTGTTCCAATGGAAAACAATACCGTAAAATGGTAGAGGCGGAGGAGTCCTTCACCTATGGGTTCAGGTGATTATATTCCCTGCCTGACTCGGCAAGGAGCGGCCCAGCTTGTCTTATCAAGCGGCCCCACCGTGGCTGACATTATTCAGTATCTAGGATCAATTGGCGCGTTGATACAGCGTATCTGGATCCTCCTGCAGCCCTCAACCCTGGGGGAAAGATGGAGCGAACAGCCAGGTGCTCTCTCTGATGGGTGGGTCGCATGGTGACAGGGCTCGGTTTGTGCATCTCGTGTGGATGCGCAACCCAAAGTACAATGGTTGATGTCCTCGTAGGTGAGTGAGAACGTGGGGGTGTCTTGGTAGGTGATGACAAGCGTGGTGGTAGCCTCAATTCGCAATATCTTTCGGAATGTTCCTTGTTAACACATCTGAAGAAGTTTCCTGTTGATTGGTTTGTAGCGCTGCCATTCTGGATTTCGGTTCATCTTATATTCCGAGCATCTGTGTTATACTGTCGCTCAGTTTATTCATGCCGCTCCCACTTTTGGCCTTGAGGTAATGAAGGCCGCTTCCACTTCCACTGCATTTTTTGAAGTGTGTTAATCCTAGTGTTTTCTGTATTCCAATATATCTTAATCTATCAAGAAATACCCGCACCGATGATTGTTTTTTGAAATTTTCCGATGCATCACACGTCCACTTCAATCTCCACCAGATTCATGCACTTGTGTTTTCAACTGTGCACGATATAACTGTTCTCTATGTTGGTCGTCGTGCCTCAATTCCAGAGCAGCAGTCAGTTGAGATGAAAGCCATTATGAGTGCAGTGCCTTTCTACCCTGTCCCATCTATTGGCCACTGCCGCAGCTTCCTCTTCTTAAATATCCATTATATTATATGATAAGCTCATAATATCTAATGATCACTCAACAAATTGGTGAGAAAATCAACTGTCTAAACAAATTATCCCTATATGGAGAATGTGAAATGGTGAATAACGTTAAACTATTTGAGTAGAGATATACTTAACAGAATGGGTTCCTTTTTCTGGTTGATTTGATGACGATAAACTGAGTTATTTTCAGTTAAAATTTACAAATTTTCTTTCCTAATATTTATTATATTATATGATGAGCTCATAATATCTAATGATCACTCGACAAATTGATGGGAAAATCAACTTTTTGAAAACAAATTATGCCTATATGGAAAATATGAAATGATGAATAACGTTAACTATTTGAGTTGAAATATACTTAACAGAATGGGTTCATTCCATTGGGTAATTTGATGACGATAAATTGAGTTATTTTCAGTTGATACTTCCATATCTTCTTCTCAAATATCAATTTCTTTCGTATATATAAATGTTTCAACAAAACTCCTGAAACACAAGTTTTCTTCTGGAAAATATCTCCAAACGATGTTAAATCGGCAATATCTTCCAAATCGATGAATTTCCTGGAAAACTGAAATTAATCTGAGGGTAATCCCACCATTTGAAGGAAAAGGAGGACATTTGGAACATTGTCCTCTTAGGAGCAAAATCACCCATCAAAGAGCAATTTATTCATGTATTCCACAAACATGAACATTATTCACACAAACATGAACATTATTTCAATTCTACACTGCACTAGAGGTATTTGTGATCTACTATCTTCATATAATGATTGATCAAATATTCAATCGCCGTTGTTATCAGAATACTGATGGGTGATCATCAAGGATGACTCATTTGGAAATTTCTTGTTTGATATTATGTTTCATTTTGTAACAGCGGTGAAAAATGAAATCCATTGTGGTAAGGAATACTTTGAAGGATACCATTTCATTGAGAAGCAAATAGCGCTAATATCGCGCAATTCTTGGAAATCACTTCCTAAAGATTTTTCTAAAATAACATTGAAAAACGAATTTTTCTCTAAATACGCTAGCAATTCGGCGACTTTGATTAGGTATTTTATCAAATACTCGGAGGTCTTACATAAGGTAGTAACTTTTTTTAGTAATACACATTTTCAAGTAATAAACTATGATTCGTTCAATTCCTCGAGAACTTGGGTCATTCTGTATTGTACGTGTCAATTAGATCTTGAACTCAACCGAATGGAAACTTATCCCTATCATGAGAAATTCAAGGTGCCACTAACGTGTATCTCAGCAAGTGAGGAATGGTGAACAAGGCTGTATAAACATTGATTTTGAGTTAAATCAAACGATGTTTACCTATTGTAAACAATCATCAGCTGTACAAGAGGCTATCAAATTGTTTGAGCCGTAAACGTATTGAATTTCAGCAATCATACATATTCACGTTGGATGATATTCGGGGGCGATAGAATAATGACTACCGACGTTTTCGGATTCCCTTCAAAATGTTTCTTTTTTAAGAGATCATATTCGATCGATTTCGTATTGTAGTACTATTGGAAAATGTCAGTAATGTCAAATTCCAGGATTTATTTCTGCAACCAATTTTTGGACATTATTCCAAATTCACCGAATACTTGTTTGATGTGTGGTGAAATTGAAATCCATATACTTACGTTTTCCCATATTATTCTTCTCATATATGATTGAAATCACAACTCCAGAGAATATCCATCTAGAATGGGTATATTTTCCACTTATGACAGGAAACGAATAGATACGCTGAAAAATATTCACCAATGAAAACATAGGGTAGGAAAATTTCACTACTTCATAAATCAACTAACACATCGGTGGTATTTAATAGTGTATTATTCAAAAACATTCGCAATTGCCACTTTGAACTGACAATTGCCACTTTGGAGTGACAATTGTCACTTTGAACTGACAATTGTCACTTTGAACTGGCAAATGTCACTTTGAAGGGAGAAGTGAGGTTTTCAGTCATGTACTTTTATGATATATATAATAAAAATGAATATCGATTCTTTGTCAGCGCCGAGTCATTTATTACCAAAAAGGAAATAGCTCAGTGGTTACACTGTCGCCTACCAAGCAGAAGGTCACCGGAACGAATCCCGTTCGGGGGAATATTTTAATACTCCGAATAAGGTTCATAGAGAAAGAAAGGATTTTTAAAAAAGATATTGGGATTTTCTTTGTCCTCGAATAGTTTTCAGGAATATACCGGGTGTTTCTCAAAAGTGGCTCACCCTTATAACTTTTTTGTTTTTATAGATAAACAAGGGAAATTTGGTGAGTAGGTTGAACACATCAATATGCTTTTTTTGCATATTTATTTGTTCCGTATCACTTCAGGTTTGACCGGAAATGACCCTAACTTTCTCATTTTAAATGGTACACCCGGTATATTTTTACTTATTTCAATAGAAAATCACATTGTGAGTACAATGACACCCCATTTGCCAATTTCTGACATTCATCATCCTAAAATTTTCAATTTTTAATTTCCAATCTAGAGTGTCATGAATGTGTTGAAACGGGTAATTTTGGATCAAGTTACCAGGGAAAAATAGTTTCGATCGTGGTTACTTTTTCATTTGTTTAACTGGTCCATTAAAAGTTCACAAAATCGTAATTATGATGTTTACTCATTTTTTTCAAATAGAACAAAGGTGGCTCATTACCATATCTAAAATGGGCATCCTATTACGAACAATTTGATACCACACATTCGATATTTGGAATGAATATCGAGTACCATAATCTGTCTGAACGCTCTAATAGTTCATCCATCAACCGTCATCAAAGTGAAAAAAATGAGGAGGCTTTGGAAAGTAATAAAAAAACAATTGTTATGAAATTAAATTAAATTTGTCAGTTTTGGCAGAAATTCTTAAGAAACAATACTTATTTTTTATAATCAGTTCGTTACCACAAATTAGGAAATGGAAAATTGCAGTCGAAATGATAAAATTGCCATGTTATTAATTTATGGTGAAGCAAAAAAAATGCCGTTGTTGCAGCGCGGCTTTATGCGTGAAGATCATCCAACAGACGACATCCTACTCGTCATTATTTTCCCAAAATTTTACAAAATCTTCGAAATGAGGCCGATGATGGTAACCAAAATCAGTTCATTGTGAGGATAAAGAAATTGACGTACTATTATTAGTTAGTTAGAGAACACCACATCCGTGAGATAAATTGCTCTGCGATGTGAAATCAGTGTACGATAAAAAATAAAGTGTATATTCCCCATCAGCTACACGAGAAGAATTAGAAATTAAAGTACAAGCAGCTATTGATAGAACTACAGCAGAACAACTACGAAACGTAGTGATGGCAACAATAGA
Organism: Gonioctena quinquepunctata; assembly: GCA_018342105.1. Taxonomy (NCBI): domain Eukaryota; kingdom Metazoa; phylum Arthropoda; class Insecta; order Coleoptera; family Chrysomelidae; genus Gonioctena; species Gonioctena quinquepunctata. The sequence goes on from JAFIRS010002744.1 coordinate 118,780, forward strand.
AAAAAGTACATTTCTGCCAAGATCAGCATGGTGGTCATTTTGAACAATAAGTTTATTAGATTTATAGTCACGTTTTGGCAAGTTTTCAAAATACCGAGGTGATTAGGTGGTTACTGGTACATTCTTGATGATAATTACATAAGGCACCTCATAATTTATTATCTGATGGCATGACATAATGACAACGTTATGTCACTCAATTTTGATGACATAAGGAAACTCATTATGGTACTTGGTCCCATAATGAATTCATTATGGTACTAAGTACCATTATGAAATTCTATATGAAAAACATGTGATGATGAGATCAAAAAAGTTTATTCAAACTGCATAACTACGTACAAAACTATTCATTATAAATGGTGAAAAAGCAATTACTACAATTTGCAATATTAATTCTAATGGATTATAAAATTTCTACATCAGTAGTTGCTGCTTTTTGGTGAACTTGTAATCCTGTTTGGTTGTTGGCACCAAAAATTGCTTCTGATACTCTTTCCTTTTAGTCTTTCGAATTTACGATGTAACCTCCAGCAACAGTATTGCTTTTCCTCCGCCATGGCGTTTCACGGTACACAGATCAGCTCCAGAATCGGCCAAAAATGAAGCAGACGATCGCCAAAAACAATGTCCGGTATATTCTTCACGGTGAGGTAAATTAAAGAAAGTGGCAATAACTTTTGGCATTTCACCAAAGGTGTGAATTCCAACGGGTTGTTTCGTGCATTTCTTGTTTTTATAAGTGACAAAAAAACGTCGATGGTCACATATTGTCTGACAAGTTCCACCATATTCAATCCTGGGATATTCCCTGAGGTTACAAAAAATTCTCGCATTACCTTTGTTTTTGTATTCGGTAAAGTAATTCTGTAAACGCATCCTTCATCTATCACATTTACAACGGGCATATTTGTCAGTTCCTCTCTTCTGCATGCTCCACTTAGTCCAATTATCATAGCAACTTTTTCAAATAAATATGTATCATCTGATGCTTCCGTTAAAAACTTTGTGACATCTTGTTCAGTGAAAATTTTGGATTTTTTAGCTCTGTAACCTCCTGATTTAAGTTTTAGTAATGCAACCAGCTGTAGGTACTTACTAATATCGACGTTTTTTCTTGTTAATAAAATACTTCTTATCATCGAATAATACGACCAGAGAGAAGATGGTTTTCTTTCCTCAGATAAGCATTTAAAGTAAGCCAACAATACTTCTTCATGAGTGATATTCTTGATTTTCTTGGTAGAACACCATTTTTCGTACCGATTGAACGCTATTTCATATACACTACGTGATTTTTCCGGCAAAAGGGAGTCCACGATATTTCGCGTTATTTCTTCCAAATCAGAAGGTGAACTACCAGTTTCAGAATCACTCATTATCATTTAAATTATATTCAATTCTACGTGACAATTGCGTTTGACAGCCGATAAATAAATATTGCCGTTACAACCTGACGTTGTCAAGGAAATGGCAAAGCACAGCTCACTAACCTACTAATATTTGAAACTACACATATACTTATTACTTCAAAAATAGTTGTCATCGTGACATGTCAAAAATGCAGTTTTTGATTTTTCGAAAATGTAATAATATAAATGCCATCAGATAAAATTTTGTATGTAATACGAATCATAAACAATCATTATGGCACACGTCGTGTTATCGGACTCGGCTACGCCTCGCCCCATAACATTCACGACTTGTACCATAATGATCGTCTTTATGATCCTCATTACATGAATAACTATTATGTCACTTTGTCCAAACAATTTGACATCATTATACATTGTCATTATGGTCCTCATTGGTTAGTTCAATTCTTATGTTATTAGGAGTTATGTTATTAAACGTTTATTCAAAATATCGATGTATGGTATCAAATTGTTCGTAACAAGATGCCCAGTTCAGTGTTACGGTAGGAAATACTCGTACATTTGATGGCACGAACTTACCATTTGATCTTGTTCTTGGCATTAACAAAATCATCATAGAAAGAGCTAAACACGTTGAATTTATCATTACAATTAGGGCTGATGATAACAAAACAAAGTACCCCACAGGTTTGGACGCATTTGAGAAATTATATATATATATATATATAAGATTTCAATACATAGAAAAATATATTAACTCATTTCGAATGTATCTGTTCAACAAACTCATATAAGCCATTGTCTATATATGACTTTTTGTTCTGTTTCAATACAAATTTTATTTTTTCAGTTATCAGTCAATTATTTTTTACACAGTGGGGTTTTTTCTTTTTTAATGATTTGTTTTCTTCCAAATATATTGAAGAGTATAAAAACTCGATTCAACGGATTCTATTCAGAAGATGGTTATATAATATATAAATATATATTTATATATATATATATATATATATATATATATATATATATATATATATATATAAAATATATATATATATATAAATTCGTAATAGAAAAGTATATTACAACTCATTTCGAATGTATCTGTTCACCAAACTCATGTAAGCCATTGTCTATATAACTTTCCCAATTATATTAATTTTTGTTCTGTTTCAATACAAATTTAATTTTTTCAGTTATTAGTCAATTATTTTTCACAAAGTGGGGTTTTTCGTTTTTCAATGACTTGTTTTTTCCCAATATTCTGAAGAGCATAAAAACTCAACGGATTCTATTCAGGAGATGGTTATATAGGTGGAGATTGAATACAATCTTGAGTTGGACTACAGAAAAGTTGACTATTTTTCTTTGATCTAAAATCTTGATATCTCCAGTCAATACAATTTTGTTTCTATTGGAATTTGAATGAGTGCTTCTAGGTTCACCAGTGAAAACAACTATTACCAGAAGATTGTTTTTTGTTTGTTGTAATTCCGCTTATGGAATTCAAACATGTGTGTTATTTTGCCGTACTGTCATTGTCCAGCCATTCCATAATCAATTTAAATTTTGAAATGTTGTTCGAGTTAACAAAGTATATGGCTTTCAAAAAAAATCGATAATGCAATGCGTGAGACTCTCCAAATGTTGATCAATGAACCCATGGATGATAAATCTTGGCTATAAGCATCTCTCTCAGTTGCTAACGGTGAATAGAATTCTTGTATAACTGCATTTTCAGCGTGGTCAACGATTTTTATTTTGGTAATTGTGTATCAAATCTCATAGAATCCATGTTCCTCCAAGTTCTTCAATTTGATTGTTCACTAGTTGATCTTTCTTCTGTTGAAATTCCCGCATCGCTTGATCGAATCATGAATGAAAAATATTTGACTAAAGGGACTATTTAAAAAAAAAGGTAGGAACTGAGGTGAAGCAATTCTGTTGACACTTAGACTCCAAAGAACCATTCAACATTTATATCAACCCCAAAACTATGAATAACCATATACGAAAACCTTAACAAAATGCAGAGCTAGTTTTTAGCTAATAATGGAAAGTCTCGCGAAGAACGACGTAGTGAGTTTATTGACACGGCTTCAAAGGAGGAAACACTAGACACCGCATTGCTGCTGGAAACTGTCGTGGCTAACAACCAAGAACTTTATTTGCAAACTATGCACATTACCCACCACATAATAATGCTCCTGACGATAGTTCATCGGATGTCGCTTGTCTTCCCAAAAAGTGTAGTTAACCAATACCGAAAAAAATCTAGGAATTATCTACTCATTCAATCAGGAATAGCAGAAATGATCAAGAAGCAACACACACGTTTCTACATGATATTGATTGAAACCAATTGCAGAGGAATTTGCAGAATTATGTCATTTGAAAGTCACCACTGGCAATACTTGAACTAATTTCAACTGTAGATTTCTTCATTTATTTATAAAAAAAAATCGTATAGATACACATGGGTGGAAAAACAGGATTGCTTCAAATCTGAATGCCTGAATTTTGAATCTACTTAGGAGCCTTTGGGGTTGCTTTCAATGAATATTCGGATGTACAATGGCTAGGTCTGTTTTCGCAGTCATTCGCTAGATTGTTTGTCTCTCCATATCACAGTTGCATGTACTGGATGCACATTTTTCCCATTGAATCATGAGTCGACACATACTCCAGGGACGCTAGTATGCCACTTGTGTTCCCATTCAAGTTTTAGGTTGAAGTTGTTGGCAATTAGGGTCTAGTAGTTTTTTGGCCTAGTGTGTGATATCTTCGTGAATTCCAAGTAGCGGGTTCCTTTGGATTTTGTTGAATTGTCTGCATAGAGCAATTGATCTCCGTAGATGGGATGGTCAAATGTTGATCATTATAGAAAGCCAGTGAGATGGAGTGGGTTTGCTAGTGCCACTGATGATTCGCATGGAGTTTTTCAATTGGATGTCAAACCAAGTTCTTCATTCAGGGCGTTTTCTGTCTTGGCAAGGATGCTGTGGCTGAAGCCCAAGGCCGAATCCGAGCGTTTTTCGGGTAAGTCGGATATATACAGGCTGAAAAAGAGCAGGGCTAGTACTGATAATTATCATAATATTTCATTATTCATATAAAAAGCCGTTATCCAATTTAATTTGTTTTTTGTATACAGGTCGATTCAAATGCACGTTCGGTTATCAGAGTGGGTGAGAATTCAACATACATGTGATGAGAAGGGAAACATTCTCAATTGAATATTGAATAGGAATATTCTTCTGTGAATTGAAAAATCCACAATGAATGATGTTATTTTTTGTGAATGTCTAACAGAAAACAACTACTTTTCCGGCTAAAGCCACGCTGGACATTGAACTACATGTGATAGATATTCTGAAGAGGCTCTAACTCGAAAGAAAAGATCTGTAATTGAAAATTTGCATTTTCATTCAGATAGTTATTTGATTTTCTATTCCAGTCTCAATTAAGAACTCATCAAGATGAATGAGGCAAAGAAGAATATTTTCCAAAAGAGAGTACTCACCAGAAATAATTCGTAACATTGACGCAAGAGAGGCATCGCATTCACTAGGTCTTCAATACATTTTTGTCGACGAAAATCTAATTCACGCTTCCACGATCATCAGGAAGACCGGAAGAAATGGGAAACACATTTTCAAGAAGCAATCTCACTTCGCAAAGTGAGATTGCTTCTTGATACTCTATTACTTTATCTTCGTCTTTGGGACTGTTATCTGTTCCGTCGTTGATATAGAGTTCTCGTATGTCTTGATCCTGGTACCTCTGTATTGGGCTAATTTCTTTGTCACTTTCCGTTCGAAATCGTACCTAGCTGGTATGATGATATATGATGGTTCGTATCTGGCTTCTGGGGATATATTTTCTAGATTGTTCAAGTGTCAACTCAGATTTGTAGCTGTGGTGTCACACATTGACGAAATTGCACAAGTAACCCCTTCACCGCACCTAAGTGTGGTGAAGAGGTTACTTGTGCAATTTTGTGATCAGAGTTGCAGTTTTCATGTTTGATGTCTGGTGCAGTCTGAAGGCATTGATTGCCACTTCCTTCCTTCCACATATACAGTGATGGAAGGTTTATCATAACTCTAGTGCTGCAATGTAAAAATTGCCCCTGTAATTCCCCACAGCCCTTTTCGTTTTTTGATGTTTTCCGTGTGTTGTTGAGTTTTTGGCCACCATACCAATGAGGCATACGTGACTATAGGTTCGGTTAATGTTTAGTATGACCAATATTTCATTTTTTGCTTCAGGCCCCATGTTTTCCAACCAAGCGGCACCGTTTCACCAAAGCAGTCCAGGTCTTGGGAAAAAAGATTGGATATTATGTTGAATGATATGAGAGAGAATAAATAAAAAGTGGCTCTCGCATCTAAATAATCAGAAAAACATTGAAACCGGTATACTGTGGGTCACCCCGATGGAATTTCAATGAATCTTTGTTCTGCAAGTATTTGCCAAGTAACCCCGTATCGGGAGGCTCCGCACGGTTACTCACTATTTGTTATTCAACGTTTGCTGGGACATTATCCAGGAAACTGGATATGGATAATTGACTCACTTCACCAACCTACGATCTGGGTAAGCTCAGAGTGACATATCAGAAAGTTTTCTCCCACCTGGTGACTAATGGATTGTTTCCAATTGGGCCACGCTCCATCTGTCGGGTTATGAGCTTGAATCTCGAAATGGACGGTATATTATAGGAAACGCATTCAGGATGAGGATTATCAGAAACAGAAGGATGCGAGGAAACTATAGACGAGAAGGCAGACAAAATATACTTACCACATCTCGAACTCGATTTCATTGAGAATTCAGGGTTGTAATACACCACCGAAGTATTCCAATGGAAAACATGTTATAAATCCAGCACGCATCTCGTTTCAGAAGTAGTGAGAGATATGGAACGATGGAAAACAGTTTCTGTTGATATATTTCCACAAAATCAAATGGGTTTCTTCCAGAGAGATTACCCAATTTCTCAAGTGATGGCGGACTACTTGAAATCACTTGTCTGAATTGCTTGGACTATGTTCCTCGCAAGCTAGTGAAATCAATCCAGAGTTTTGAGATCTCTCAATATATTGTATGTTGATGATCTGAATGGTAACTTGATTATGGACAAATCTGGAAGGATTTTTCGGATAGATTTCCATGTCGGATAACTTGGATCTCACTATCAATTGAGTAAAGAGTGTTATAAGACCCAGTGACTATTGCAAATCCTTCTCAGTCGACCACATTATTTCAACGTGCTATCACTGATTGATAGAGAAAGTCATTCAAAATTGAAATAGTTCACACTTCAAAATGGAATTGGGAGAAGCTTTATGAATTGCATATGGAAATGAGAGGAATAAAATGTTGGTCTATCTATTTTCCCACAGTGAAAATCACTCTGCAAAATTGCTCATGGTAATTGCTATTTCAAGTCGAAGTTTGACATTTGAAATTTTTTCTCAACCCTTGAAATAAATGGAGGGTTGATGGACTGGTACTGTTATCAATATATTGGTTTCCAAAACTGGTTAGAGGAACATATAATCAACAATAAACCCAATATTTTCCATTTTCATCCGATTTAACACACCTCCGATATATACAAGGAAAATAAAGAAAAGTTTTCCCATTCCCCAGAGATTTCAGAATATACATGTTATCCGATGGTATTTGAGGTTCCGAAAAAATCAGATGACGATTTGCCCTTGTCGGCTTTCATAACCGAGTACTTTCAGGATGCTAGAGATTCCGTATAGGAATAATGCATGCCATGTGTTGGAAACTCGAGTAACTCTATTTGAAATAGGGTATCCAACCTCAGTGGAGGGCAGGGTCGGGGCAGACGGGAATGGGAGGGATGGTATGGTAACCCAAACAGAAGGGTCCCGACAGAGTGAATCAGCAGCAAAAAATTGTCTTATATCAAAGCGTTGAACGTGCCGTGGTTATGTGTGGCTCTGGACAGGAGTCAAAAATGGTCCCCACCCTGCTATGGCGAGAGCGTGAGGGCGATAGGTGGAGACTCCGATCGAAGCAAGGCCTTAGCGGGGTACGCAGCTCTGCCCTGCTGGGCCATCTTTTCGTACCAGACTCATGAGAACAAAAATAAAAGAACTTCCAATCAGAAAAAGATGGATTTGCTAGGGATGGAATACCAAGGATTATCTCCGCACGAAGGGTCTCAATCCATAGAACTCTACCTAGTAGATATAAAAAAAATCCGGGGGCGGTCAAAATGAAGACACCTTTGGAACGAATCAAGCAAATAAAAGAAAGAGAACTGACTACAAAAGTCGTATACTCGCGGACAAAGTCGAGGAAAAGACTCAAAACGTCTCAAACAATCAAGATGAACGACGTATGACAGCGGGTATAGATTTCAAGAAACCACTCGATACAATAGCCAAACAGGTTCAACTGCTCGAAAAACTAGTGACAGAAGCCTATTAATCGAAGAAAGAACTCATAGACCTACATACTGAAACTGAAATATTATACTAACTGAACCCAGATGAAGGTACAACAGAAATGGCTGGAAGAAGCTTTGAACACAACAGATCAAATAGAAGAGTACGTGGGCTTGAAAACCAAAGAACATTCAGATAAGCCAAAGGAGGTGAGATTCTTTGCAAATGCAAAAGAAATTGAAGATGAGTGACAAAGAAAAGGTTTCCGAAGGAAAGCAGGAGGGAGAAATCTTCTGAAAGGAAAACAGGATTCTGTTAAACTGGCAGAGATCATAGACGAGGAATGGCCGGACGAAATACATACCGTGACATGCCTGGAAGATAGAAAACTGTGCCAAACAGAAATGGACGCAGACCTAGCTCTGTTTTCAGATTCAATGGCAACGTGACATGAAAAATCATAGTGGGAAGTAGCAGCTCAGTATCCGGTTGGTCCCACAGTAGAAGGTCTCACAGGAGGAGCAATGACACTATGGACAGGGAAACTATACTATCTGTTTATATAAATGCGAAATCTCTCATATGGGGTTTACCAATCCAAGATAGAAGAGTATTGGAGAGAGTGGATGGCTGCCCTGAATATAAATGTGTTGAATGACAGGAAGAAAACAACTTTTGTGAGAAGACAGAGTGAGTCTTCCATTGACGTCACGTGATCAACAAGCAAGATACACCAGAAAAATGAAAGTGTGAGAAGTACTGGGGGAGACATCTACTGAACACAGACACATCGTTTTTTCCAAAACAACAAGAGGGCAATAGGAACATGATGAAAATTTCAAAAGTTGGGACTGCAACTAGGAACTATTCAGGGAGCTAGCGAGTTGACTGATATGAGCGGGTCTGAAATGCGTATCAGAATTTGACCAAGCTTTGAGAGAAATGTACACCACGGGCCTATCGAAAATGAAGAAGCTACGAACACCCTTCTGGTGGAACGAAGAATTTGGCAGTAAGAGAAAGGATTGTCTCAGTCTCCGGAGGGTAACTACATGCCAAAACTGATTCACGCTGAGAGAAGGAACAAGAATAAACCGCGCTCACGATGAACTAACAAGGAAGAAGAGAGAACTGCAATTTCTGGAAGATTAGTCCAAAAGAAAACCCTGGGTACATCTTTGTTGAGAACTGGAGGATGACATCTGGAGTACTGGCTATAAGATTGCATCTCATCAACTGGTTAGATACGCCCTCTTGAAACTCGTGATCGAAAAGAAGGTCGAAGTCGCAGAAGACTCAATCCCAAGGAAACAAAAAACTTGGGACGAACTCCTTGCAGCAGAAGGAGGCAAACTCTTCACCAGAGAGAAAGTCAAACACGTTTTGTAAGCAACAAAAAACGAGGAGTCGCCCGGTTTTGACGGCACCCCCTTGGAGGCCAAGAGATTGAACCTGAGGCTATCTTGCATCCACTAAATGACTTACTCGGGAGTGGAAGCTCCCAAAAGAAATGAAAGGAAGGAAAACTGGTATGATACCAAAAGGAAAACCATAAAATATGAAAGTGAGTTCAATCTGCCTACCGAACTCGATTAGCAATATTTATGGAGGACTACTGGGGGGAAGGCTTCATATATTATCACACAAACATAAGCTGATATCCTTCCTTGGTCTGAAGAATTACTATGCAAAAAGTTGCATTCGAATCGAATGAATAGCATTAGATGAAATCACGGGCATACGTTCATATGAACATCAAAATCGAAAACAGAATTCAATTTATATATATATGAATATATACAGGGTGTAATCTGACCTCTTGCACACCCATGGATGACGAGTGTATTATGCCATTTTATAACGAATCACAGTGGTTAATAATCTGAAAAAATAATTGTTTTGTTATTTGTAAAATTCGACAAAATTTTGGGTAGCGTTAACCACCCAATTTCAGGTGACCTACCCAATGGACAATTTCAGCAAATACCGAATGCAATAAACATTTCACTGGACATTTGAATAATATAGAATGTTGAACTGATTGTGTGGTAAATGTATACATTGCAGGCTGCCTGAGACAGATATGCAATTTCAAAGTGAAGAAAACAACTGAGCTTGTTATATTCAAAGTGGTAATGGAGTCAGAACTAGTTGCCTCCATACTCTGCTTTGAGGCACAATCATCATAGTCACTATTGAGAAACAAACGACACAAACACTATTGAAAAGGGAAATATTCGCAATCGAATATTGTTTTGATAAATAATATCACGACCATTGTAGTGATTCAGACATTCCGAACACGTGAACTGAACACTGTTGGCAAGCAAGATTCTCGCATCCAAAGCTGTCTACGAACGGAAGTTTTTTTAGATTCTATTAGTGTTTTCCAATTAGCAACCAATCAGAAAACAGTACGCGATGTGCACAAGAATTAATTTAAACATTCTTGTCTGTCTTTTGAAATTTTTGCCATTCTATTAAAAAATTATTTATATTATATTGGTAGTACAAAAAACGCCCGCACAGTGATTGGCGACTTCAGAATCCAACCAGAATTGAAATTTACCACTCTATTCATAAATGCGAAGAGTGATTCATCTTGTCTTCTACTCTTCAAAATACTCACGGAACAGCTCAGTGTTTAGTTTTGAAAGCTAACAAGAGACAAAGACACACCGCGTACTGTTTTCTGATTGGTTGCTAATTGGAAAATACAAGTAGAATCTAACACAGCTTTGTAAACCGTGCATGCGAGAATCGTGCTTGGCAACAGTGTTCGGAATGTTTGAATCACTTCAATGGTCGTGATATTATTTTTTAAAACAGTATTCAATGGGGAATGTTCCTCTTTTCAATAATGTTGGTGTCGTTTGCTACAAGTGATGATTGCCTCAAAGCACAGTATGAGGTCAACTGTTCTGACTGTATCACCAGTTTGTATATAACAAGGTTAGTTGTTTTCTCCACTTTGAAATTGAATATCTATCTTTGGTAGCCTGCAATATGTATATTCATTTACCACACAATCAGTTCAACATTCCACAATATTCAAATGTCGGGGGAAATATTTATTGCATTCGGTAATTGCCAAAATTTTCTTCTGAGCAAGAAACCCGAAGTTTTGTCGAATTTCACAAAGAACAAAACATGTTTGGAAAAAACAGATTTTCAATCTCTGTTATACGGTATTAATTGACATTTTACACACTGTAATTTTTTCCATCAGGAATATCTACAATAGTTGATAATCCTAATAATAATTTTACATAATATTGAGTAATAGTACTCTGACACAAACAAATGAAGAGAAATAACACAAAGCTTCCGCCATCCGTATATATATATATATATATATATATATATATATATATATATATATATATATATATATATATATATATATATATATATATATATATATATACAGTGCGAGTTTCTAGCTTGGAATAAATTCAGTAACTCAAAAACAGTTGTTTTGTTAGAAATATTCCCGGACAGGTCGATTTTTATTTCAAATTGCGCTCGCTTTTATGTGAGTAAATGTTATACAGCGTGTCTCAAATTTGAGATATGACCTCATCGACAATTTTTCTGAAACTCAATAGTAATTTTTTTATGACTATTTTTGAAGGGTACAGTAAGTGACACATGCGTACCAAATATCAAATATTTATTCCCTGTCGTTTGACAGATTTAACAAACATCAACTAATTCGAAATTGAGATTGACCAGATCTATCTGATATCAACTCAAATATGTCTCTTCAATAAATGCTCAAAATGTTGTCCATTAACTAACTGACAATATCCTATTGAACTCGTTTTGAACATTTCAAATTACTTGGGGGGAAATTAGTCTGCACTCCTGTCGTATTCGTTCTTGTAACTGCTCAATATTTTCCAGTTTGGTGTTAAAAACTTCGCTTTTTGAGTACCCCCATAAGAAAAAGTCCATAGGTGTCAAATCCGGAGACCTGGGAGGCCATTCAACAACTCCTCTTCTACCAATCCATCTGCCTGGAAATAAATCATCCAGATACGCACGGACAAGTCTTCCAAAATGTGGAGGCGCACCGTCTTGTTGAAACCAGGACATCGGCTTTATCCGGATCAGGAAACAGAGTAGCCGAAGTCGAAACTAGTTCTTCCCGTAATAATTCTAAATATATATCTCCATTGAGATTCCTTTGAAAGAAAATTGGTCCTTTCACTCGATTACCAACAATCCCTGCCCAAACATTAACTCCTGCTGTATATTGATTTACCTCACCATTTACCGTAAACGTTGATTCGTCATAAAACAGGACGTTTTCTATGTTTACAACATTTCTGTCTAATAGATCGATCATTTCTTCGCAGAATTGGATTCTCCTAGCCGGATCATCTTTGGTGAGTTCCTGGAAAATTGTCATTTCATAAGGATGATGGGTTTTCAGAATTTTCTTCACTGAAGACTGGCTAATTTCGAGTTCCCTAGCTATCTGTCATGTGGGAACATTATGATTGTCTTCAACAGAGAAAAATTGTCGATGACGTCATATCTCCAATTTGAGAACGCTGTATAAAATTTTCTTACATAAAAACGAGCGCAATTCTAAATAAAAATCGACCTCTCCAGGCATATTTTTAACAAAACAATTGTCTTTGAGTTACTGAATTTATTCCAAGTTGAAAACTCGCACTGTATATATAAAGAGAAATGTATTTACAATTGTCTTACAATTGTTTTCAACCGCCAACTTAGTTGCGAAGGAACCTCCGGAAGTCAGAGACTTGTATGAGTTAAGAAGACGGGGACCTTAGCTTTGTAAGTGTCATCCGGAGCACTACTCGGCTGGTAACCGTGGACAGTCCAAAGGATTGATATCTGGGTACCCAGAATGTTCGGTTGGTCACCTATCTCCTCCAACTCAACGAAACTACAGAAATAAATCTTTATTGCAGTAGCCGTGCCGAGATTCGAACTTGGACCATCTGGACATCAGCCAGCGCCTCTACGCTCACGACCACCATATATAATATATATATATATATATATATATATATATATATATATATATATATATATATATATATATATATATATATATATATATATATATATATATCTTTTTTTTGGGGAGGTTTTCTTGGGTTTTGGATTCTTTGAAAACAATGTTCTACTAGTTCGTAGGAGAAGACGTTTCGTCCCTGGCCGGGGACATTTTCAATTCTTTATTTTTTTTTTTTTTATATAAAAACATACATGGTTTGCTTGGCAGAAAGTTCGCTATTTTTTTGAAAAAAACTGCGAGTAATGATCGTGGTATTACCACTGAGGTGTTGTAATTATACAGTTAGGTTTTTGGTTTTTGTGCCTCATTATGTTTTGTGGCTACAGTTATCAAAATCGGATATCTTATTCACTTTTGGAAAGTTTACTTTCTTGGCTGTGCGTGCGTTCATTGAATGGCTGACAGAGAACAAAACTTATATATATATATATATATATATTATATATATGTATGATTATGTATATATATATATATATAAATCTGACTCAATGAAATAATTCAGGCACTGGACAGGGACGGGCCCATAGGGGTGGGGTACCCCTCCCGAAAGTTGTTGGGAGATCGGTCACACAAGTTGGCAAGTTGAGAGTTGACAATGGGAATCTAAGGACGAATTGAACACCACATAAATAAGGTGTGACCTTTTTTTTTTTTAGTTTCGTTAGTTGGGAGAAAATCCATATTTCTCCCCCAATAATTTGGTATATATATATATATACATATTTATATATATATATATATATATATATATAGATATATATATATATATATATATATATATATATATATAGTATGAGACTGAGCCAACCATAGTAAAACTAATGAACCACAGTGCCAACGGGAGCTTGCATATTGATTTGGGATTGTTTTTCACATTAGATTAACCATTATAATAATACTACGATAATGTTGATATTACACTCGTTCTGGAATTGCTGGCTATTCTCATATGAAATATCGCCAAATTGTTACAAACCCAAGTTGGTCGACTTGACAAGAGTTCTTTATTTTCCCGCGTCTTCATCTTTGATCTTCCTTCTGAAAAATTGTTATTTTGGGTTATCGAAAAGCTAAGCAACAATTTTCCAATTGAATAATCCATTCCATCACCCACATATCGTATTTGAAATAATGGGTTACCTTCACTGGAACGCAGTCCAAACAATGAATAGAGAGATGTCTGTATAGACCAAGAAAATTGACCTCCTAATCAAAATTTTGAGAAAACTTCCGGAATTTTTTATATAAGTCACTTTGAAGTATCTTAAAACGACTAACGGAAGTCATTTTTTTTCCAACCCCGAGGAAGGATGAAACAAAAAAACAAGGTGTATTTCTTTGAGTTATGCAAAAGGGGTGAGATCTAAAAAAAAAATCCCAAATAAAAGTTGTAGAAGTTGAATTATCAAAATTAACAGAGTTAGGGCGGCCAGGAGCTAAAGGATAATAATTCAGCCACGGTTCCAATTTGGCAACACCGCGCTGACCTCTACAACGTTTTATTCCCAAACTGAGGAAGGATTGTCATTATCAGAGAAAACACATGTAATAGCAAAATAGTAATCTGATGTAGTGGCCTATTTTTACAAGTTTTTATTCGGACTCACCTGTCCCCATGTCTGTGGGGAGTATTTTTTGTGTGATAACTTAAGATTCAGAAAATTTGTTCTGAAAAATACGGAAACCAATAGTGCAGTTGCTGTCAAAATATACAGCTGAATTTGAATAGTGATCTGTCTTTAAAAATATGAAATAAAAACGCATGGGTGTAGACATTAAAACAACCAATTTGAATTGAAGTAATGTAGATAACTAGATATATTAATATCCTTATAATAGTTGATTTGCTTGATAACATGAACAGGATATTCATGAAATCTGATATGGAATCAACTGCGACTGCATCGTCATTCAAAAAACTTCATTCAGAATTGAAAAATACAAAAGCAAAGTTTTAAATATAAAATAATATCAAGATGAAAATTTTGATTGGAGCCCGGGACTCGAAGTGATGGCGCATTTGCTGTTTCAGTTGGAGGAAAACCCGGAAAAACCCACAACACCATCAGAAATCAGATCATCAACTTTCTCATAGGAAAGGACACATGCTCCCTGGGAGCTGAGAGAATCAATCTTGGAAAATACACGGCAGTCATCGAAGAGGTGCCAACAATTAGAATAGGGGTGTTTGCAATATGCAGTATAGTGTCCATTGGAAATGCTGCCGCTATAATTAGATATGGCGTAGATATTATAAAGAGTATTCATTCCATCCTGAGCAGAATATTGGTCCGAATTCAAATTTTGTATGGAAAAATTAATCACATTGTCCAATTTACTGCCATCAGTCGAAAAAACACGTTTTAAATGTATAACTAAAATTTTTGGAAATGTTTGTATACGAATCATCTTTTTGAATTCCCTTTCCATTCCACAAGTTGAACAGTATGGGCTCGCATCGTTAGTCGAAGTCTCATCTTCTGTCAACAGTTCGATACATTGTGTTTAATTCACGACTTCGTTTGGCAAGTCTGGAATAGGGATTGAAAGTACCCAGAAAGGTTCAAAAGTAACGGAGCATCTCAATATGACTTCAGCTGACCGGCAAATGTATCCACAATTTTGTAATTATGGATAGACAGATATCTTGTCCAAAAAATGGAAGCTTTCTGATTATCATTCGTGATAACAGAATCATTTGGTGATGGATGAATCTCTGCACTCGCCTTGTTTAAATCTTCATGTAAACCTACCAGAAGGTATCTTAGAAATTCTTCCGAATCTGCTGGGACATTATGATCGAAGGAAGGAGCAAAGTTTCTGAATAGACGGACGAAATGTGAAGTATCCACCATTTTTCGAGAAGAATCAGGACTCCAGATATTTTCCATCAAAGATATAAAATATTTCACTGATTTTTTTCCTTCTTGATATAGTAGTATTCAAATCCTCCATACAAAAACCATTCTTGAAAAATTCCAACAAAACCTTGGTGTTCGAGAGACACTGGATCATGCTATTCATGAAACAGGTATTTCCTACATTCTTCAATCCTCTTAGGCCAAATGTAGAAATGGAGTCTCTTGTTGGTATGGCATGCTCACTCATGTTCAACGGAGAATCCATAGGTTAATTGTCCCTGTTATTCAAAGAAGGTGATAGAGAAACTGATATTGATTTTTTGGAAAGTACTGATATGTATCTCGTAGGAAAATTGGGACGATAAAATATTTCATCCAGTGGATGCGATGGAGGAATTGTACCCATTACAGAAGAAGCATTGCCCCTTTGAATTGCTATACTAATTCTTTGTATAAAAAATGACGTTGAACGTTTATCTTTTGTAGCGCGGCCCACTTTCCTCCCAATTCCATGAATAAAAGACAGAGATTCAGGGCCAAAGACACCAAAAGTTTCGACAGCTATTAGATGGAAAATTTAACTATTTCCAAGATTTTGATATTTCTTTCTTTCCAATTTCTCGCTGGATATTGCTGCAGCACCTGCGGACTTGGAAGTATTTGCTAAGTGAGACGCTGCAACTGTGTCAGCACAAGTGAAGTCCCACACCAAAGGTTTGCCACATTTCCAAGGTATCAGTGTCATACCATCAGGACGTTTTCCATCATCTCGGCTAGTTCCAAGAGGTTCTAACACAGCTGGAATACCTGCCGATACCATAGAACGTTTAATGATATTATTGACTTGATAATGTATGGATAAACGACCTGCACTTCTATGACAGCTCAAACTATGAGTTCCTTTTTGATTCACTTCACTACCACATATACATTTATGAGGAATACAAATATCTAAATCCAGTCGCAGTCCAATTGATATTTTGAAAGACTCGTCGTCTAAAAGGGTTCCGAGAGAAGCCACAGGAAGAGCATTCAGCCAAGCTCCGGATTCTTCAATACTAACAGATCTGAGACGAGCATTTTCTACTCCAGGATTGGACGAATCAAGTAAATTTTTTGAGGTTATATTCAAAAGTGGAAGGTCCCAGGATTTCTGAATGTTTCTCATAGCTGGTGGCAAATCTAAGTTGGTTTGTAATTAAAAAAAGAGAAACAGCTTCATTAAAAAAATGTATCAGTGGAAGGGAGAATAGAATCAATAAGACTGGATACACTACTCATGGAAGCTAAGAAGGCAGGTAAAGCTAGGAAAGGAGCCAAACGGAGCCCCAGACCGGCAAGATTCACCGGAAGTGTTGCCTGTAACCAAGAATCTTCATTAGGAGAATTATTGGTGACATTTTCCAAAGTATGGCGCATTAAATCGTCGAAAACTTGAAGCTCATTGACACTTCTTCAAGATGGAAAACATCTGAGGGTAAACATCAATTTTGGTATAGCGAAGCAATTTTTCAAGAGAAAGAATGAGATGTGAGTTGGTAGTTCATTCAGACGGGTGGAGAGTAACTGCAGAGAGTCCTTTTTATTTCTAATATGTCCAGAAAGAGCATTTATAGAAAGTGGCGCACCAAGAAGGCTGCAATCTGACTTTTCCAAAAATTTTATACCAGGGGCTAATGATTGGAATTTGGATTCAAAATCAGTTTTTGGGTCTAATAGTGAAATCAGTTCGCACTTATTGAAATCAAGTTAAAGACCAATTTGTTTCGATATGATGATAACCTCATCCAAATCTTCCAACAATGTATTGAAATCTCCAGCAATGGAGTCATCATATGAATACCAACAGTTGAATTCAGATGACAAACTCTTTGTCAATTCTTCGATTGTGAGACAAAATAGTGCGGGTCCCAAAGGGTCACTTTGTTGAACACCTCTTTCAGAAGTTATTAAATTTTTTTTCAGAATTTTATCCACTGTAATTCGTTTTAAAATGGCGTTATACACTCGTCATTCAAGCAACCGTTTTCTAGATATTTGGACTTCAAGTCGATTATTTGATAATCGATGCGTGTTGGAGTTATTACCATTATTTTGCATTTTTCACAAGAATGCTTGGGAAATGAATTTGACGTTTAAGTAAGTAGTTTTGGTTTTTTGTAGGGGGCGCAACCCATTCTATTTATTTTTACCCGTTTGAAATAGTTATTTTTGTATCAAAGGTGCAAAATCTGTATTAGTTTTAATAAAATTTGCGAAAAATATCAACATTTTAGTTCAAGAAATATTGAATATGTAGAATAAAATAAAGGAGACTGAATTTTATTCAAATAAATTGTTCAAAGTGTCCACCTTCAGCAAAGATACAGGCATTCTAGTCATTGAATTTCGTACCCACTCAAAAATTATTGGTGTGTTTCTTATTGGTTCACATGCGTCTACTAATTGGTTTCTTAGATCTTCCTCGTTCGCTACTGGAGTTTTATGAACTAGTGAATTTCGAATGTCCCCAAAAATAAAAATCTAGCGGGTTTAGATCTAGAGACCTTGGTCCCCACGCCTGGTTAGGTTCTTCTACACCCCTACCGATTCATCGATTTGGATAGACAGTGTAAAGGAATTCCCTGGCTACAACGCTAAAATGGGGCGGAGCCCCATCATGCATTAACCACATGCGGATACGAATTTCTAATGGTACATTTTGAAGTTGTCCCGGCAATTCATTTTCTAAAATGTCCCTGTTGTAAGTTGTGCCATTCAGTCGGAACGGAAGAAAGAAAGGACCTATCAAGTAATTATCAATTATTGCCACCCAAACATTCACAGAAAAATGATACTGATCTTCCACTAACTGCGTGCGGATTTTCCAGAGCCCAAACATGGTTGTTATGAAAGTTTGTGATAGCATTTCGGGAGAAGTTTGCCTCGTCCGTGAAGAGTACATATCTTGAAAATTGAGGATTTCCAGCCAATTTTCTCAAAAACCACTGACACATAGTAATGCGTTGGAGAAAGTCTCGTGGCTCAAGAGCTTGTACCCTTTGAATATGGTATGGAAAAAAATTTTTGATCGTGGATAATTATCCAAACTGCGGACTGAGTAGAATTGAGGGCTTCAGCAATTATGCTTGTACTTGTTTCTGGATTCTCCTCGAGAGCGTTCAAAACAGCTTTTTCCAATTATGGGGTTCGGACTGCTCATGGTCTTCCAATGATATCAGCTGCCCTCTCAAAGCTACCTGTTTCTGCCAAAGGACGGTGAGGACTGGTAAATGTTGGAGCTGAAGGCAGTACTCGATTAGGAAATCGCTCCCGGTAAATACGTCTTGCTTTGCGCGCATTGCCATCCGCAAGGCCATAAACGAAATGCATATCGGCTAAATGAGAATTATTGTTTAAATAATCCATTTTTTCACAAAATCAGTGTTTTAAAACTTACAGAAACTTCAACAAAACAACAAAACGTTAAATGTCACATGATATGTAATCACCAAAACTACTTACTCAAACGTCAAATTCATTTCCCAAGCATTCTTGTGAAAAATGCGAAATAATGGTTATAACTTCAACACGCATCGATTATCAAATAATCGACTGGAAATTTCCAAGTCTAAATATATAGAAAGCGGTTGCTTATAGCGACTTGTAACAAGAGTAGCGTTTTCACGTAGATATGATAGCAGAATTTATTTTTGTGCTAGAAGTACGCTCAAAAAAGTTATGAATCTTCAAAAAAGAAAAAGACGTGTAGGTGGCGTCCCCTACGAGTAAGAGCAATTATAACATCAGGTTCGAATTCGACACCTCAAAAAACCTCTCAATAGCAATTTTCGTTCAATTAAGGTCAGTATAACGAAAGTTTTAAAAAAAAAACGGAGTGTTTCCGGACATATATTTATTTGGACAAGTCATATTAGAATATTGTGAAAAATCACCTCCTGAAGTTTGTCAAAGTACTTTTGTATATATATATATATATATATATATATATATATATATATATATATATGTCGAATGAACAATTTCCTTTTTTCGAAGTTGATTGATAACAACTCACCCACTATATAAAATGGCACAAAATTGGAAAACAACTTCGAATGAGTCTGCAGGAATCATTACGCAAATATTGCATTCACAATGGTGAATATAAAATCTCGCACATAAACACTTCTAAGTCACCGTATATGTATATGAAAAAAATTCTGAGTATTCAGGACCATCATACAAAAAGTTGCATTCGAAGCAATTGAATAATAATCTCAGGTATACATACCTTGCAAAAATAAGCACACAAACTTTGACTGTACTTTTAATATACAAAAAATGCATTCAAATTGTCCGAATAGTATTCGAGAAAATCTGGGACATGCATACACACATGCATACATACAAACATACATCGTATATGAAATATTCTTTTTTAAATCGATTCAAAAATAAAGAACTATCTGTCCGAGGATTATTCTGGATTGGGAAATACGGAGTTCATTCCATTATTCAAACATGACATGTAAAAAATAAATAAATTCTTCAAACAAGAAAACAATATATAATATTACGCGCGATATCACTGTAATATATATAGCCCAAGATAATTTACCTCCAAATCAAAATTTTGAGATAAGTTCCGGAATTTTCTATATAAGTTACTTTGAAGTAATTCAAATCGATTAACGGAAGTCATTTTTTTTCCAACACCCGAGGAGGGATAAAACAAAAAAACCCAAGTGTTTTTTTTAATTATGCAAAAGGTGTGGGATCTAGGAAGAATAATCCCAAATAAAAGTTGTAGAGTATATAATTTTACAACAAAATGGTTTCCCGACTTCTTTTGGTATTATCAAAATCAGAGTTACGGCTATTCTCTTATGAAATATCGCCAAATTGTTACAAACCCAAGTCGGTCGACTTGACGGGAGTTCTTTATTTTCCCGCGTATTAGTCTTCATCTTTGATCTTCCTTCTGAAACATTGTTTTTTTGTGTCATCGAAAAGGTAGGCAAAAATTTCCCAATTGAATATTCTATTCCATCACTCACAAATCGTATTTGAAATGATGGGTTACCTTCGCTGGAGCAGAGTCCAAACAATGAATAGAGATATGACCTCCAAATAAAAATTTTGAGCTATGTTCCGGAATTTTTAATATAAGTTACTTTGAAGTATGAATAGGTGCGGCTAAAAGCACTTGAGACTCTGAATTTTAGTATTATCATGAATCACTCATGTACTGGACACAACTGTATTACCCGTTAACATAAATATCCCAATAACAAAAGGTGAATTTGAAGATGCAAAATACAACTCAAAAATAATGTGGTCGTTGTTTACATTCCAGACCACGACTGTCCCCGAACGGTTCGAGCAGTCTCCACTTGTCACTCGCGTTGCCATAGTGACCATAGGCGTACTGACACCAAGGGTAGAACAACTACATGACCCCTCAATTCGAACAATAATTTTACAATACAGATTGTTTGAGTTCAGCACAAAATAAACAGAAATAATAATCTTATCAAAACATACAAAATAATAATAGTAATACAATTTCATCTTTACTTATGTCGACACAAATTAAGATATTTATGAAAATTGCTAGATTGACGGATTCAACTCGCTTGGCAGGACCTTATAAGCTTTCAAATTGATAATATTTTCGGTAGATAACTCGCCACCCTTCTCATCACCGATGACATAAGAGTTGGGGCCGGCTCTCCGTAAAATGTAAAGAGGACACCCTTATGTATTAGGAAGAACTTCTTTATAGTTCTTGCTTCGGCTGAATATTGGTATTGGGATCTCACGAGGAATTCTAATTCTACCGGGTTTATTTTTTTTATCTGCCTTGTCGGCATGCCGTTCAGGTTTCGATTTCAAGTGAGGGTATGTTAATTGACCTTCCTTGGGAGTGGAACTAGTATGAGCTACCACCTCTCGTTTCCCCTCATCACTCCTCTGGTACAAACAACCCCCCAGCGCATAATTCTAACAATCACTCTGAATATAAAAATCAAGTTTCATATCAGAATGAACTATTAAGTTTAAAAGAATAAGCTATATCGGATTGGACGGTGCGTTGAAATCACTTTCATCATTCAACTCATCTCGTGAACGTAACAATTTACCTGTCCGGGATCCGGGCATTCTGAGAGCACGCTCTCATTTCCAACTGGAATATTTGATAATTTTTGTTTATTCGGATTTTCAGTACAAGCCTGACCCAATTACGACTTAAAATCTACTTCTGTATATGCATGTTTAATCACATTGTTTTTTTTTTCAGAAATTCCGCACAGACATTGTCTACCCCGTTTTCACACAAATTAATTTGTAGATTGGAATTCAACTTGAAAACGATATCAATGGTATGACAATGAAATAAACAGCCTCCACTGCGAAAACAAAAGTCTGACTTGTCAAAATCAATGACTGCCTTGCATTTGAAAAACCAATTCGATCCCAATAAAACATTTCAGTTTGATTTAGGAACTACCAAGCAGATGACTCGTGATCGGTGATGAAATTTCATTTTTAACACAGAGGGTTTTACCTCCCACAGCAACCGCTATAGATGTTTGACAGAATTGAAGAATAGGTATGTTTGGCACCTCTTGCTGCAACCGTTCTGAAAGGTAGGGTTAGGTTGAGTTAGTGAACAGTGCTGACCATAACCATATCAATAAACTTTGTTTCTTAAATGTTTTTCTTTAATTTTCAACCTGTGTACTACCTTTCAGAATGGCATTATTCACCCGTCGTTCACGGAGGTGCCAAATATATACAGGGTGAGTCAGAATAAGACAGACAAACTACGACTACAGGTTCCTCACCTAATTTCGCGGTGAAAAGTAGATATCAAAGTATGTCCTTAAATGCATCCCCTCTGAGATACATGGTGTCGAAAGTACGGAAAAATTAATATTCAATTTGTTTTCTCCAAAATTCCTGAAGGAAAAAATATGTTCCTCCATATTTTTTTGGGACAAGTGAATGGACAAATGAGCGTATCAGTTCGGCTCATCGATACTCAACCTAAAAGACACATTCCATGTGCCTAAAAGTGGAGGTTTCTGAGAAAATTGAAAAAAACTGAAGATATGTCCTTAGTAGAGACATAATTTCCTATGAGCAATAATCGCATAATGCTAATTCCTTACAACATATCGGAATATGTGTCAACATAGTACGGGTGAGTCAGAATGAGACCGTAACTCATCCTTTCATGCATCATATTATTTGATAAAATCGAGGTCACGGATTCACTGATATGTTTCCATACTTTCTCGCATATGATCGTTTTGACAGATCAACTGACAAACAAACCCAACCTCAAATTCATAATACTCCACTTATATAAGAGTTAGGGTCTGAAATAAATTTTGCAAAAAACTGAAGATAAGTACTCTCAATTTGTTGAAGTTTATGTTGGAGTATCATTATCAAAGCTATTTCTGATTGGATTATCTACGAAAATATTATCCAATCAAGATGTTTTTGATGAAGAAAAACAATTATTGTGTATTAATATATACTTAAATGATTCCTTTCGATTCGTGATAACTAGTTGCAGAGTCGAGCCTTTCCTGCTAGTTCGTGGTAGGCTGTTCAGTACACCACCGATCAACGCATAAAACATACACGAAATTTGGAACTAAAAGAAACGTAGCCTTTTTTTATTGTTCCCGGTAGAAACACACTGATATATCGATACTCACATTAGATATAATTGAAGTAACCCAAAACACTTTGTGTGAACATCGTTTCAAAATGGATTATTCATTTGAAGAATATACAGATATGCATTTCGTTTATGGTGAAGCAGGGGGAAATGCCAGAGTCGCTGCTGAATTATATCAACATAGATATCCAAACCGACATCATCCACATTTCACTACTTTCATAGCTGTGCATCGACGATTGAAGGAAACGGGATCCCTTAAATTCAGTAAACACCATTGTGGTGTGAATAGAACAAGAAGAGATAATGTTACGGAAGAACAAATTTTCGAAATATTAGCAGCCGATCCTTCTACCAGCTATTTCGTATAGGTTACAAGTGTCACAATCAACAGTCGGGTAGCACTTGAACAACTACTGTATCCATTCCGCCTACAGAAGGTGATGGTCCTTGATGCTGGTGATTATGTCCATCGTTTATTTTTTGTGAATCGTTTTTGAGTATGTATGAAGGAGCAAACGACTTTCACGAGTATGTTCTATCTACGGATGAGGCATGTTTCACAAGGGATGGATATTTCAATTGTAGGAACAGCCATTTGGGGGATTGAACAAAATCAGCATAAAATGTTTCGAAAAGGCTACCAACAAAATTTTTCAGTTAATATTTGGGTAGGAATGATCGAAAATCGTATCGTTTTACCTGGGCTACTTGAAGACGAATCTCTATTGGTTCGTTAAAGAATGTGGTATCAATATGACGGAGCAGCGGCCCATTTCCAACCAATCTTTCGTCAATTTCTTGATCAAACATTCCATGATCGGTGGATAGGTAGACGTGGTCCCAACTTCACTAGACTTTTTTGTGGTGATAACCCAAATCCCTAGTGAATGAAACACCTGTTGAATCTGTGAAAGATTTAACGGCAAGAATTTTGGCAGCATGTACAGGATACACCAGGAATATTCCAAAGTGTGCGACAGTCAATGATACGGAGATGCCAATTGTGTATTGAACAAAATGGTGGACCATTGAACATTTGCTTTGATGCCTTGTTTGTTTCTTTTAGTGTACCCACTAAACCGTTTCTATCATTTAAGTAGATATTAATACACAATAATTGTTTTTCTTCATCAAAAATATGATGATTGGATAATATTTCCCTAAATAATTCAATCAGAAATTTGTTAATGATACCCCAATATAAACTAAACAAATCAAAAGTACTTATCTTCAGTTTTTCGCAAAAATTATTTCAGACCTTAACTCTTATCTAAGTGGAGTATTATGAATTTGAGGTTGGCTTTGTTTGTCTGTTGATCTATCAAAACAATCATATGCAAGAAAGTATGATCGATTCGATCAAATAATATGATGAATGAAAAAATGGAGTTATCGGTCTCATTCTGAATCACCTGTTCTATGTTTCTGATTATCCCAACATTAAAAAATGTTCAGGAGATTGACACATATTCTGATGTGAGAAATTAGCATTATGCGATTATTGCACATAGGAAATTAGGTCTCTACCAAGGACATATCTTCAGTTTTTCTCAATTATCTCAGAAATCTCCAGCAGAATAATTGATATTTTGACGGTCCAAAGTCAAATCCTGACAGCTCAATTGTGCACAATTACCTTCCAAGATGGAAGTCTCAAAAGCAAGATTATCTGAAGATATCGTCTGACCCAAGGGTGGTTGTACTGATCACGGGACTCTATCAAAAAATTGTTCGAAAATATACTCCAGCTGATCACGAAGCAGGATGCTGGAGAGTGGTGCATCATCGAGAGACAGGAGGAAGCCCATGGTCCTTCAAATAATCAACGAAAATAATTCGAAGAATCTACAGCCAGAAGGATGAAAGCTCTTCTAAGGCCATCTTCAAGATAATTCATCCCACAAAAATCAACATTGATGCTACGGGCACAGTGAAGCTACCACCGCAACCCTGTGCATGAACTTTGCACAGCAATATATCGACATAAAAAATAATAATCACAGTACCTGATCCAAAAAACCACATAACAAGCCTGTAGATATCCCAAACTATTTACTGAAATTGGAATATTTTTAAAACTCAAGAAACAATTCTCTTCATTAGTCCACGCTGCGGGAAACGTTATGTCATTGACGCACCATCGATCTTATTTTGACTTATCCGTAGTATGTTCCAATTATGTCATCATTCAGAAATGTTCAGAATATTGAATAGTATTCTGATATGTTGTAAGGAATCAGCATCATGCATTATGGTACGCAGGAAATGATGTCTCTACTCTATATTTCCTTAGGATATATCATTAGTTTTTCGCTAATATATTATGAAGCTCTACATTAAGGCATCTGGAATGTTATTAATTTCAGGTTGGGAATCGATAAGCCTATCGATAAGTCAAACTTCCTTCATTAGAACTGATGCGGCCGATACATGATGTAAATCTATATGGAAGCAAACAAAAGACACTTATTACACTTCTTGATTTTCACTAAACTGGGTTCAAAAAACCACTACACGTGTTTCGCTATATGATAGCTTCTTCAAGAGGAGCGAATACTCACTCATAAATTACGATGTATCATGTTGAATAATGAAGGCAGGTAGTGGTAGGTACATTAATTTAATTAGGAATATTAGACATAATCCAATAGATGAATAATAGACGGCGGACCTAATAGAACGGGGATTATATCCATCACCTGTTAAATATCCACGGAACAAATTTAACACAAGATAATTATTCAAGTTGATGTGGTGATAGAGCAACTATTGTGACTTTGACATTCATTGATTTCCAAACTTTCTAGAAGGTCGACTATACAAACTTTCTTTTCTATGTGTAATATTTCGAAATCGTTAACACAACAATCTTTTTTAGTTGAGTTGAATTTGATTTACCATTGACGAAACACTTCCTATTCTCTGATTAGTCTTCTCAAATGTTCTACTTGTCTGGCCTATGTGAAAACTTGCATAAGAGCCACAAGTTGAGTTATATACTCAAGATTATTCAGATTTCGCAGTTTTATTTTTATTATTCTTCATAAATTCACCATAATTATTATCTGTTTTGTATATTATTTTTACGTAAGAAAGTATAATATTTTGTTTCGTAGGATGGCCGAAATATGGACTAACTTTGAAAATATGTTTTCCATTTTGAGTAAAAACACTTCTCGTAAAGCTTTTTTATGAAGTTTTCTCTGAAAGAATACCATCCATCAGGTTCGATCTATAACCGTTATTGATTGCAATTTGTAAAATAATATTCAATTCTTTATTAAAAGTTTCTTCTGAAAAAGAAATATTGATTAATTTTTGTTTCATACTATTGTGTGTGGCTAATTTATGTTGGTATGGATGTACTGATGTACTGCGATTGTATTGTGATGTCTTTAGATGAAGGTTTATTGAAAATTGGAAAATTAGGTTTACACTGATTTTTGTTATAGTCGAGTCTGAAAAGTTTATAGAATCATCTGTTTCAATTTTTTGTGAATGAAGTAAAAAGGTAAATTCCATTGATAAAGTTGAAGAAAATTTCTAATGGTCTTCCAGTTCCCACAAAACACACTAAAAGGTCGCCACATACACGTACCAAATTTTTTTTATTGAGGGATCATTGTGAATATTTTTCTGCAAGTTGTCCATGAATATTTCAGCTGAATAAGGACTCAGGGGATAGCCCATTATAAGTCCTTTTACAAAATAAATTACTGTTTAAATTGAAAAGTTTCACTGATAGTGCTAGATACGACAGGACGAAAAGGGTGATTTTGTTTATGGAGTTTAATTAATTAACAAATGTTAGGCGTTTGTGGATTCAAAATATGTTTTCTATATTGTGCTTTATTTGAGATTTTGGAAGTTCAAATTTCAATATATCAGCCGAAAAATGTTTGTTAATATTACAGTCGGGAGTACCTTTTAACGCAATTTTTTATCAAATTACTAGAACTACTAAATAAAAATCCTTATTGAAGCCAACGAGAGACTCTCATTTCACAAAATTATTTTCACTAAACTGTGCTTTAAAAACCACGACAGCCTTTTCAGGTGCTGATAATACTAACCCAAAAATAACGATATTTTGGATAATCAAGGAAGGAAGTAGTAGGTATATGAATCTGATTAAGGATAATCCAAGAGGTGATTGAAACAACGGGGACTGAGTAGATCGGGAATTATATCGATCACCCACTTAATCTTCAGTAAAACAAAGGAGAATTATTTAAGTTTTTGTATTTATTTCAATTTCAAGAGGGTGGAGTTCATAACCATTATATATATATATATATATATATATATAGATAGAGAAAGGTAGTATCTTGACTGGATTAATTGGCACAAAAAGGTGAATTTGTATATATATATATATATATATATATTTATATATATATATATATATATATATATATATATATTTATATATATATATATATATATATATTATATATTTTATATATTTTTTTTTTTGGGGTTCTTGGGGTATATGTACAGAGTGGCCACTTTTTTAATGGGATTGTATTGGTAACTTTTGAACCATAAGAGTTAGAAGGTCGGTCAAATGGAGAAAAAGTTGCATTCATAGAAGCATTGTCAAGCAGTTCAAACAAATCGAAATTATCAGGGCGGTTATTGAGATATCATAAGAAAAGTAAATTCTGTAATTTTGATTCTTCTTTTTTTCCCACTTTATTTCGAATATTATCAAAAAATGTCACAGGAGTTTTTTATTTGACAGTGAATTATCCTCAATTTGAAATAAACAGACTCCGTGTCCAACGTTTCGTACGCTCTGGGCCACCCTCAACCTCATTTTTTTCAATACGGTCCTGCATATTTTATGACACTTTTCGAAATAACTTTTAACGCTGAATTCCCAAATATATCATACAATGTCATTCAAAGTTGATTTTCAGGTGATTTTGACCCTTATCCAAATTTCTTTGGGTCGGATCTGTATTACATTTAGGTACCTGTAGTTTAATTAACAACATGCAATACATTTCGATAAAAAAATCAACTTACTCATCTTCAACTGAATGGAACGTAACAGAATCAAAGCAAGAAACAAGTAATAATTATTTACAAATTTCAAGAGGTGAAAAACCTAATTCATAATAATAAAACGAAACTGTCATTTAATGAAAGAAAAATCAAATGATTTATTCGAAAGTAAATGATGAACATCAATGAAGTAAGTGTTCAAAATGTCCACCATTTTGTAAAATGCACTTTGCGGTTCTGGAACCCATACTCCTTATACATTTGCTTATTTATTTATTTATTATTCATACAAACCTTACGGTTTTATTACATGAATAAATATGTAATTAGATACATTGTGCAAATTGATAACTCTTTACATAATGAAATAAAATTTACAGAATTTATAAGATTCACAAAATTTCGTCTCCTTGAATACCTTCCAATACATTCTCAATCTTCTCGCGAAAAATCTCTATTGTCGGGTTCTCAGTATCATAAATCTTATTTTTGAGATATCCCCACAAATAAAAATCCAGCGGATTCAAATCCGGAGATCTGGCAGGCCATGCTACTGGGCCTCTTGTTCCAATCCATGAATCGGGAAAAGTTCGATTTAGATAGTCTGTGACTATTCTTGAGTTGTGTGGACCACATCCGTCTTGTTGGAACCATGGACTTTTACGCCGATACCGTATAGGAAGATCATCGAACATTTCTTCTATAATTTCTACATATTTTGCTCCGGTTAGGTTGCCGTCAATAAAATAGGGTCCCAGTAATTTATCATTCAACAAACCGCACCATATGTTCAAAGAAAAACGATATTGATGTCTAACTTCATGAATTGAGTGAGGATTTTCTGTGGCATAAAAATGTTTGTTCTTTCGATTGAATTTGTGAATGTCGTTTCGTCTCTCCAAATGATATTGTGCGCAAAATTGTTGTTATTCCGCACCTTCCGTTGAAACCAATTACAGAATTGCAACCTCCTCTCAGGATCATTGCGATATAGTTTTTGCACGGCTTGGTATTTATAGTCATGGTATCCGTGTCTCTTGAGTATTTTATTAACAGCACTTTTTGATAAATTGCATTCACTGGCCATAGTTCTCGATCCTATTCCTGGATTCATTCGAATTTGGGCCAGAACATTGATGTCATTGATAGGCTCGTTTCGTCGTACATAAGGACCTCTAGGTTTGATGAATGAATTATGTGCAAGTAACGTTGTAGATAAACTTCGAAACATTTTAATATTTGGTGTTGTTCTTTCAGGATATAATTCACCATACCTTTGTTGTGCTTTGAACGAATGTCTATCTAGTTTTATGTACACTTCGTACATATCTCTCTTCTCTTCATTTGTGTATCTTACCATATCGAATAAGTTAAATTGAAATTACTCAGAAAAGTATTTAATGACAAGTTCTTGTGACACAATAATAAACGAAGTGACAAATAATATGACCTTTCTTGTTATGTTCTTTTTTATCCACGGCCTACTACTTGAAAATAATACATTCGATAAACCTAGAGTTGTGTGTATGTAAGAAAAAACAAGTCTATCAACGATATCAATGTTCTGACCCAAATTCGATTGAAACCAGAAAAAAAATCGAGAACTGTGGCCAGTGAATGCAATTCATCAAAAACTGCTGTTAATAAAATAGTCAAGAGACGCGAGTACAATGATTTTAAATTTGAATCCCAAGCCTTGCAAAAATTATATCGTAATGATCTCAAAATAAAGTTCGATTCTGTAATTTGTTTCAACGGAACAAATGACAAATCCAACAATAATGATTCCTCGCGAGAAGATTGAGAATGTATTGAAAGGTATTCAAGGAGACGAAATAAGCAAATGTATAAGAAGTATGGGTTCCAGAACCGCAAAGTGCATTTTACAAAATGGTGGACATTTCGAACACTTACTTCATTAATGTTCATCATTTACTTCCGAATAATCATTTGATTTTTCTTTCATTAAATGATAGTTTCGTTTAATTATTATAAATTAGGTTCTTCACCTCTTGAAATTTGTAAATAATTATTACTTGTTTCTTGCTTTGATTCTGTTACGTTCCATTCAGTTGAAGATGAGTAAGTTTATTCTCTTATCGAAATGTATTGCATGTTGTTAATTAAACTAAAGGTACCTAAATGTAATACAGATCCGACCCAAAGAATCAAGGGTCAAAATCACCTGAAAATCAACTTTGAATGACATTGTATGATATATCGTTGAATTGAGCGTTGAAAGTTATTTCGAAAAGTGTCATAAAGTATGCAGGTCCGTATTGAAAAAAATGAGGTTGAGGGTGGCCCAGAGTGTACGAAACGTTGGATACAAAATCTGATTATGTCAAAATGGGGATAATTCACTGACGAATAAAGAACTCACCTGACATTTTTTGATAATATACGAAATGAAGTGGGAAAAAAAGAAAAATAAAAATGACAGAATTTACTTTTCTTATGATATCTCAATAACCGTCCCTGATAATCTCGATTTGTTTGGACTGTTCGACAATGCTTTCATGAATGCAACTTTTTCTCCATTTGACCGACCTTCTAACTCTTATGGTTCAAAAGTTACCAATACAATCCCATTAAAGAAGTAGCCACTCTGTTTATATATATATATATATATATATATATATATATAGTGAAAGATAGTCGTTGCTGACTAGTTAGGTGTAAACAAATTGATTATTTGGTATGCAGCAAAAGAAAAAGTGTACTCTTTAAAGTTTGTCCATGCTTTCGGAATGTTTTATTTCCATCTTCAGGATACTAATTTTTTTTTTCCTTTAGGGGCCCCTTTTTTCCCAAAAAAAAAAAACCCTTTTAAAAAAAAAATTTTTAAAAATTTTTTTTAAAAAAAAAAAAGGAAAAATTTTTTCCAATTTGGAAAAAAAATTTTAATTTTTTTTTTTTTAAAATTTTTAAAAATTTTTTTGGGGGAAAAAAATTAAAAAGGGGGGAAAAAAAAAAATTTTTTTTTTTTTTTTAAAAAGGGGAAAAGGGGAAAAAAAAAATTAAAAAAAAATTTAAAAAAAAAAAAAAAAAAAAAAAAAAAAAAAAAAAAATTTTTTTTTTTTTTTTCCCCCAAAAAAAATTTTTTTTTTCCCCCAAAAATTTTTTTAAAAAATTTTTTTTCCCCAAAAAAAATTTTTTTGGGAAAAAATTTAAAAAAAAAAAAAAAAAAAATTTTTTTTAAAAATTTATATAAAAAAAATTTTTAAAAAAAAAAAAAAAATTTTTTTCCAAAATTTTTTTTTTTTTCCCAAAAAAAAATTTTTTTTTTTTTTTAAAAAAAAACCCCCCCTTTTTTTTTTTGGGTTTTTTTTAAAAAAAAGGGGTTAACTTTTTTTAAAAATTTGGGGGGCCAAATTTTAAAAAAAACCCCCCAAAAAAAATTTTAAAATTTGGGGTTTTTTTTCCAAAAAAAAAAAAAAAAAAAATTTTTAAAAAAAAATTTTTGAAAAAATTTTTAAAAATTTTTTTTTTAAAAAAAAAACCCGGGAAACCCCCAAAAGGGGAAAAAAATTTTTTTAAAAAAATTTTTTAAAATTTTTTTCCCCCCCCTTTTTTTTTTTTTTGGAAATTTTTTTTTAAAATTTTTTTTTTTTAAAACCCCTTTTTTTTTTAAAAAAAAATTTTTTTAAAAACCCCCCCCGGGGTTTTTTGGGGTTTTTTTTTTTTTTTTTTCCCCCAAAATATTTTTTTTAAAAAAATTTTTGGGTTTTTTTTTAAAACCCGGGGGTTTAACCCCTTTTTTTAAAATTTAAAAAAAAAAAATTTTTTTTTTTTTTTTCCCCCGGTTTTTTTTTTTTTTTTTTTTTAAATTTAAAAAACCCAAATTTGTTCAAACCTTTTAAAAAAATTTTTTTTTTCCTTTTTTTTTAAAAAAAGGGAAAAAAATTTTTTTAAATTAAAAAAATTTTTTTTTTAAAAAAAATTTTTTTTTTTTTTGGGGAAGGGGGTTTTTAAAAAAAATTTTATTTTTTCCAAAATTTTTTAAAAAAAAAATTAAAAAAAAAAAAAAAATTTTCTTTAAACGCAAACGAAAAAAAAACCCCCAATTTTTTTAAAAAAATTTTTTTTTTTTTTAAAAAAAATATAAAAAAACCCTTTTGGCCCAAATGGGAGCATAAATTTTCCCCCCCCCCCAAAGGATGACCTTTTGGGGCACTGTACTACCAGTTTTATCTTTCAAATCTTTTTTTATGAAAAAAAATGTCGATGACATTATTTTGGGAATGCCAAAGGGTAGTACAGATGAGATTCTTTTTCCCAACAACTATGGGCCCAAATCCAGTTTATTTTTAAACCGAAAACGTCGAACAATCCGTAATTTTTTCTGACACCAAAAATTGTAAGTTCCAATGAGAAAAACCCAAAAAAGATAGATTGGTATCGGGAAAAAAATTTCAGTTCGGGGAAAATATTTAAATTATCTGGGCCTATCACAAACATTCGGTAAAAGTAAATCTGGTAAAACAGGGGGGGAAAAACAGGGTGCTGAGAATTTGATGGAAGTTTCCACCAAAAAAAACTTTAAATCCTTTTTAAATTTTTAGACAATTTTATCCCCCCAAGTTTAATAAAAATATATTGTTCAAAAATCACCCATTACCGAGCCACAACATAGTCATATAAATCTTAATATATCGAATAATAAAAAGGGCTAACATATTGTCCCCAATTTTTTCCCTTTACCGTACCTAAGAGATATTTCACCCCCCAAAAATTTAGGGGGTTTTTAAAAACCCTAGATAATATCAAAATAGCGAACAGAAAGTAATTTTCAATTAAGTCTATTTACTCCAAAGGGAAAGACAAAGTTCCAAAAGTTTGAACA
The DNA here is from genome assembly GCA_018342105.1 of Gonioctena quinquepunctata. Classification (NCBI taxonomy): domain Eukaryota; kingdom Metazoa; phylum Arthropoda; class Insecta; order Coleoptera; family Chrysomelidae; genus Gonioctena; species Gonioctena quinquepunctata. Next base: position 152,038 of record JAFIRS010002744.1, read on the forward strand.
GGAATGTTATATATGGTATACCACCCGGGGACAAAGTATATATTTCAAACTGCAAGATTATTAAAACAGATATTAATATCACATAAAAGGGTTGAGGCACCATCCAGGAAAAAATGTGCTCTAGCAGATCACGTGAAAAATTGACCACTATGAACCATGATGAAGAAAAAATTAACCAAAACACACACTGCTAAAGAGAACTTTTCTAAAAAGGGGGTTTTTAAACAAGGAAAAAAAAAAAATATGAACAAAAAAAATGATGTCAACCACCTAAGTGAAATTTATTTTTTATTAGCAATGCAAAATACAGAATTCCCCCTCAAACTGGGGCTCCCCTTTAAATTATTAATATATCTTCAAGTTGGCCCAACCTTCAGTTGGTACTAACAAGAAAAAAATTTCTATAAAACTTTGGCCAATAATGGCACACCAATTCATATCAGCTGGTACTACCCCCCCGTTGGTACCCAGTGACTGTCAAAGCAGATGACAAGGAATAAATAATTTTCCCAAACCCTTTTTTAACCTATTGTACTTTCAAGGCACACATGTTTCAGAATTTATATTTTAATATTTTAATTAGTAACTGTTCAATGAAATTTAATGTGTATAATTAGTTGACGATTTAAAACATGAGTTGCCAACTTCAAAGTCATAACTTATATTTCACCGTACTTCACATGAAGAACATTCATAAACAACATAGAAACTAATCTCAACAACGATGTGAGTTATTAGTACCCTAAGGTTCGAATGACACACTAATTTGTTCAATTCTTCATTGTAGTATCCCTGAAGATGGAAATAAAACATTCCGAAAGCTTGGACGAACTTTAAAGAGTACACTTTTTCTTTTGCTGCATACCCCAATAATCAATATGTTCATATATATATATATATATATATATATATATATATATATATATATATAATATATATATATATATAATATATATATATATATATTATATATATATATTTATATATATATATATATATATTATATATATATATAATTATATATAATACAAAACTGGAGATATTGGGGTGAGCAGCAATGAAAAAGTAAATTACAATAGATGAAAAAACCAATAGTAATACAAATTCAAGTGCGAAGCATTATGTTACTTACAACTTTGTTGAGGTTGGTTTCAATGATGTTGAATATATTCACCTAACATAGTGATACCAGAGAAAAAAAAAACGTAAATCCAGGAATAAAACGAAGTTCAGAATTAATAAAAACACATTAAAATTGTTTGAAAATAATATAAAACGGAAATAATAATAAAACGAAGTGTAGAGTTGATGAACACACATTAAAATTGTTCAAAAATAATATAAATATGTATAAATCTGAACTCCATGTGGTATGACGAGTAAAACTGATGGGTAAGGAATAATTTCCGCAATTATATTTACGGCAATGACACCTGACGGGTGTCACTTGGAAATTATTACAGTAGTGCCAACTGTTAGATCAGTACCAACTGTTGTTGCAAGGTGGCGGTAATATTAAAAATAACTTTCATTTGATATTACATTGTTGTTAATTTGGATTGATATCTGAAGACAATAAATAAGGGTAGATCTCACTCAAATGGTCAATATCGGTTTTTTCATTTATGAAAGATATTTCTATGAATGTTCTTTTTGATGTATGTGACTCTGTCGCTAGCACTTTCACTGATTCGTAATTCATCTGGTGGTCAAATTTATCCACTTGTTCTGTCAGAGCACATCTTTCTCGATGCAATCTGCAAAAACTTTTATGAAAAATTATTCTGTTCGATTATGATCATTGCGTTTGACCAATATATTGTTAATACAACCATGACAAGGAATACTATAACTTACATTTGCCATTGAAATGAACGGAGTTTCATCTTTAACTTCAGAATAAATTTATCTGATTGTTAGAACTGTTTTATGTGATATTTTGAATTCTTCAGGGTTATTGAATAATCTGGCGAGTTAAGGAGTGATCTCTCTTATATATGGTAAAGGAGTTAAAACAGGTTGAGTGAAGGTAGTGTTAGTTTATTGTTGTTTGGGTTTTTCTGAGTGAGATGATGTATTGTATAGAATGTTATTGAGTAACGTTTTTGGATATGAATTTTCTGAGGAAACGTAGAAGAGAATGTTTGAATTCTGTTTATGGAATTTAGGGTCTGATATCTTCAATACTCTCAATTTAATTTGTTTCACCAAGTTCACTTTCATAGACTGTTTGTGATATGAATGGTAATTCAGGTATCTGACTGAGCTGCATTGTTCCCTATACCAATCTTCCAGTAGGTTGGTTTCCTCTTGTCCGTATAAGCTTGGTATCAAGAAATGGTACGGAATTATCACTGTTCTCAGTTTTAATTGTGAACTGGATATGTGGATCGTAGCTATTGAAGGTATTGAGAATCTCATCCACACAATCATTCGGTAATGCTAATATAATATCATCAACATATTTTTTTATGAAGTTAAGATTGATAGATAAAACTGGAATAACATTGTCTAACAAATCATCCATGACTTACGCTGCTAAAATGGGTGGAATAGAGGCCCCATTGGGGTTCCAAAGATTTGTTTATAAATTTTGTTGTTGAGAGAAAAATATGTATTATAAAAAGAAGGTCAACAATTTAAAAAAAAGTATCTCCGTTAACAAGCATCCAAAAGGACATTGCTAAAAAGGGGGCGACATCTAAACTTGCCAGAACTTGACTGTCTGGAAGTGTTGAAATATTAAATTTATAAGTGACTTCAGGAGAGTCTTCCATATAATATTCATTGTCAAAGTGGTATGCGTTATTTAACATTTCCGTAAAAAAATAGGATATCCTTTCAGTAGAGTCACTATAGGTCTGACTGAAAGGGTGAGCTTATGTATTTTGGGTAAAGAATATAATTTTGGAGGAATACCATCATTTTGAGATATTGATCCTTGTTCATTGTGACTGTCCTTTGTCTGATTGTGTGAGAATCATATTAGGATTGTATTCCAAGAATTTCTTGGATTTGCAGAAAAGAGTCCGTAGACTTGAGTTACAGTTGGGATGTTGGACGTGGTTCGTCATAATATCAGTTGCTCTTGACATAATTATCACAATCGAAACGAGAATATTACACGGACAACATGAAACAAGCTACTGATAGATTGATATAGAAAACCATGCAGCTCAGGCAGATAACTGAATTACTCCTCATATAACGAACAGTCTATGAAAGTGAACTTGGTGAAACAAATGAAATCGAGAATATTGAAAATCTTAGACTCCCAATTCCACAAACAGAATTTAAACACTCCTTTCAACGTTTTCTTAGAAAATTCATATCCAACGTAACCCAATAACATTCTATATGATACATCATCTCACTTAGGAGTACCAGCCTCAAACAGTAATAAAACAAAGTTCAGAGTTGACAAACACATATTGAAATTGTTTATAAATAATATAAATATGTATGAACGTGCACAAGTGAAACTGACAGGTTAGGAGTAATTTCCGCAATTATATTAACGCCAACGACACCTGACTGGTGTCATTCGAAAATTATTAAAGAGGTGCCAACTATTAGATAAATACCAACTGTTGTTGCCAGGTGGCGGTTATGGTGGAAATAACTCTCATTCGATATTACATTGTTGTTAATTTGCATTGATATCTGAAGACAATAAATAAGAGTTAATCTCACTCAAATGGTTAATATCGGTTTTTTTGTTTATGCAATTGTTTTCTTGAGATATGAAATCAATTTTCAAGGATGAACTCCTTGATGTATGTAACTCTGTCGCTAGTAGCTCTTCCACTGAATCGCAATCCATCTGGTGGTCAAATTTATTCACATGTTCTGAAAGAGCACATCTTTCAGGTTGCAATCTGCGTCACTTTTATGAGAAATTATTCTGTTCGATAATAATCTTTGCGTTTGACAAATAAATTGTTTATTACAATCATGGCAAGGAATACCATGATTCACATTTGACATTGTACGTAACGGAGTTTCATCTTCGACTTTGGAATGAATTTATCTGATTGTTAGAACTGCTTTATATGATATTTCAAATTTTTTAGGGTTGTGTAATAATCTGGCAAGTTTAGGAATGATCCCTCTTATATATTCTGGAGAAGTGAAAAGAGGTTGAGTAGGGGTAGTGTTAGTTTCATTGTTGTTTGAGACGATGTTAGAGTTATTACTGTTTGAGGCTTGTACTTCTGAGTGGAATGATGTATTATATAGAATGTTATTGGGTTACGTTTTTGGATATGAATGTTTTAAAAGAAGTTTAAAAAGAATGTTTGAATTCTGTTTATGGAATTGGGGGTTAGAGATTTCCCGTACTCTCAATTTCAGTTGTTTCACCAAGTTCACTTTCAGGGACTGTTCGTGATATAAGGGGTGATTCTGGTATCTGCCTGAGCTGCATGTTTTTCTATACCAATCCATCAGTAGCTTATTTAATGTTGTCCGTATAAGCTTGGTATCAAGAAATGGTACGGTATTATCACTATTCTCAGTTTCTTTTGTGAACTGGATATGTGAATCGATTGAGAATATCTCATCTGATGTAGAGTTCATCACCTCCACTATCACCGAACCTCGTGAAAGAAGTATAACTATATCAAGAGCAACTAATATTATGACAAACCACGTCCAACATCCTAACCGTAACTCAAGTCCACGGACTCTTTTCTGCAAATCCAAGAAATTCGTGAAAGACAATCCCAAATTGATTCTCACACAATCATACAAAGGCAATGTTACAGTCATAATGAACAAAGATCAATATCTCAGAAAGAAACTCACATGCTTTGATGGTATTTCTCCAAAATTATATACTTACCCAAAATACATGAGCCCACCCTTTCAGTGAGACCTATAGTGGCTCTACTGAGAGGATAGACTATTTTTTAGGAAATTTCGAATAACGCATATACAATATATATATATATATATATATATAAATAGATATATATATATATATATATATATATAATATATAATATATATATATATATTATATATTATATATATATATATATATATATATATATATATATAGAGAGAGAGAGAGAGAATGAGAGGTCTAAGCTTCACCGCACAGATTATAGGTGTCACTATCTATAATTTGATGCTTATTATATATATATATATATATATATATATATATATATATATATATTTGAAAAAAAGTTAGGGGGATAAAAAAAAAGACACGTTTTAGGGTTTCGGCTTGTTCGGTATTGTACTTTTGGCAACAGCTCGCCAAGTTGTTTCGAGTGTCGTATAAGAAACCAGCAGTGACAGTTGCCGGGAGAAAAGTCAGATAGACAGAACTGAAAATAAAATTATTGACATTTCCACAAAAGTCATCAGGCTGGTGCATATTTGTATCAAGTATATTTATTATACAATTTCGTAAAATTGGAAGTTGTATTTATCATCAACCAACCACATTCTTCATGGTCCTTCGCAGCCGCATATAATTGCTTTTTCAACCCGATCGACGACGCTACGATATTGTGAACAGCAACTGTATCATCCCGTTCAGAATATATACGTTTTGAAGCCGCCAACGCAGGTTGCAGTTCAAAGGGGTAAAAGGTCAGTCCTTTCCTTTTTTCAATTCCCTATTTCCAAATAAACCAACTATCCTAACCTAACCTTTGTTTCACAAGTTTAGAGTTGTTTACACTTGTTTCGTTATTATAAAACAAAGGAATTTTAATATCGTAGATATTTTACGATTTCACTTAACAACAATAATATTTATATCATACCACTTGATATTGAGTTCAGCCATAAAAATGAAATTTGCATTTTGCTAGATACTAATTTTTCAAATGAAATAGAAATATATAGTGTATTTCTAGTAAGCAAAACAAATCTGACACCCATATCAAAGATTTTCTCTTTTTGTTTTCTTTTCTTTCATTCTTTCTGATTGAAATTACATCACAGAATGACAGAAACCGTAGACAAAAAGATGCTTGTGACTCGTAGAGCCAGTATAAAAGGTTCAGTGACTAGATTTGAAACACATTTGAAAAAAATCGCCAGTTCTCCATTAACTCAAGAAATTTTGATCAAACTAGACACCCGCTTGAATGCTATTACATCACTTCTTTCGGAATATAATATAGTGCAAACTGAAATTGGAAACCTGGAACCTGACAATGTTGATAGGCACCAGGCTGAGCGAGATGAGTTCGAAAGTAAATATTTTTCTGTGTTAGCTCTAGCAAAAACGAAATTAGCCAAGCCGGCCGCACAAGCTGCCACGTTCAGTTTGCAATCCACAACCAGTGGAGTATCAAATTTATTCCCTCTTATGAGTGTAAAGTTACCTGATATAAAATTACCTGAATTTAATGGTAGCTATGACAAATGGACGCAATTCCAAGAAACTTTTGATTCTCTGATTAATCAAAATACAATGCTGACCAATGTACAAAAATTCTTCTATTTACAAGGTGCCCTCAAGGACGAAGCATCTCAAACAATTTTCTCATTAAATGCTTCTGATGCCAATTATAAGATTGCTTGGGACCTACTGAGGGAGCGTTATCAAAACAAAAAAGCTATAATTCACTCTCATATGAAAGCAATCTTTGATTTATCAATTATTCCTAAAGAATCGCATATACTTTTGAGAAAATTTCTGGATGAATTTCAGAAACATTTCAGATCGTTAAGAAGCTTAGGTGAGAAGGTTGATGAATGGGATACTATTCTAATCTTCCTACTCAATTCTAAATTGGACTCTTCAACTCGGAAGGAGTGGGAAATATTCACTAAAACAAACAACAATCCAAAAATAGGTGACTACATAACATTTCTAAGTCAACGTTGTCGTCTCTTGGAATCGTTAGGCACCAAAGCTAATACTTCCAACCAAAATATGCAACTCAATAAGAAATCTTTTGATAATCGCTCTTACGCTCATTTATCAACTAACAATAATATATGTCCATTATGTGATCAATCCCATTTTATCTACTCGTGCAAATCATTTCTAAACATTCCCATAGAAAAAAGACTTGCTGAAATTAGGCGCTTCAGACTATGCTCTAACTGTCTAAGACCTGGGCATTCAAATCATGATTGTAGGTCCCAGTATTCTTGTCGCTTTTGCCAAAAGAGACATCATAGTTTGCTGCACTTGAACACAAATGATACAAACAAAATTCGAAAACACAGCCAAGTAACCTGTAAAAATCCACAAGATTCTAAACCTCATCAAGAATCAAATGCCGAATCGCCTAGCTCTCACACACCTGATATTTCTGAAAATTTGTGTACTCATGCAATGGTATCCCAAATCAGTTACCACACCTATATAATCCTCTCCACCGCAGTTGTTAATGTTTTCGACAGGAATGGTAAACCTATAAAATGCAGAGCATTGTTGGACAGCGGCTCTCAGTCCAATTTCATTACTAAAAAACTATTCAATAAATTGAAATTGAACTCCATCCCTATCAATATGCCAATTTCCGGACTAAATCGAAATCTCATCAATATTTCAGAACGTACTTCAATTAAAGCCCAATCTTCATGTAATTAATTACATGTTTGAATTGTCATATCTAATAATTGACAAGATTACCGGGTTAACGCCGCAACAAAAAATACATTCAACCAATCTCAAGATTCCAGACAGTATTTCACTTGCCGACCCAAACTTCAATATTCCCTCTGAAATTGACATGCTCTTGGGTGCGGGTATATTCTTTGAACTTCTGGCAAATGGACGAATTGAATTGGGCAAAAATCAACCAATACTTCACAAAACCAAGCTAGGCTGGATAATATCCGGATCTTTATCTGATCTTCCATTATCATCAACGAATTCTTGTTTGTTATCCACAACTAATTCAATACAGATCCAGTCACAAGACTTTTGGCAGATTGAAGAAAACTATGCAAGTAAAAAAATTCTTACTAAGGAAGAAGCTGAGGGCGAATCTCACTTCTCTGAAACATGCAGTAGAGACAACACTGGTAGATTCATAGTGAGTTTACCTTTGAAAGACAATTATGTCAAACTGGGTGACTCCGAAGAAACAGCCATTTGCCGATTTCACGCGATTGAAAGAAAGCTGAATAAAAACCCTCAACTTAAAACCCAATATTCTGATTTTATGTCACAATATGAAAGTCTCGGTCATATGACTAAAATTGATCGCTATCATCAAAGTCAATATCCCATTTATTATTTACCACATCATTCCGTAGAAAAACATGATAGTACTACAACCAAACTGCGAGTAGTCTTTGATGGTTCCGCTAAAACCTCTTCAGGCCTCTCCTTAACGATGTCCTCAAGGTTGGACCGACCATTCAAAATGATCTGTTCACCATAATATTACGTTTCAGACAACATAACTTCGTCTTAACTGGTGACATTGCTATGATGTATCGCCAGGTTAACATTCAGCATACGCAACGTAGTCTCCAACGTATCGTATGGCGAGAACATCCCAATCAAGAGCTCTCCCATTTTGAATTGAACACAATCACTTATGGAACTGCTTCTGCAAGTTTTCTGTCCACACGTTGTCTAAAACAAATCGCTTTAGATAATCAACTCACTTTTCCTCTCGAATCTAACATTATCTGCAATGATTTTTATGTCGATGATATCATCACAGGCGCAGACACTGTAGAAAACCTAATTTTGATGAGAAAAAATTTAGTCACTTTGCTTAAAGCCTCAGGATTTCAATTGCGAAAGTTCTGTTCCAACGAACCTACTGTCCTAGCCGATATTTGCAGTACTAATGATAATTCCATCAAACATCTTGTGAACAGCTCTCAAAGTACAAAGACATTGGGGATTTCTTGGGATTCCAAATCTGACTGTTTTATCTATAATTCACAAGTGTCCCTCAGTGCTCCCACAGCTGTCACTAAGAGAAACATTCTCTCGACCATTTGCCAAATTTCTGACCCTCTAGGCCTCCTTGGTCCTATAATAATTCGGGCAAAAATTATCATCCAGCAGCTGTGGCTAGCCAACCTCAATTGGGATGACCCTATTCCAACAAAACTTTACAAATCCTGGATTCATTTTTGTAACCAACTCCAAAATTCCAACATTTTGAAAATCCCTCGACATGTCATTTTAAGAAATCCTAAGAATTTACAAACACACGGATTTTGTGATTCCTCAATTCAAGCGTATGGAGCATGTGTATACCTAAGATCGCAAAATCATAATGGTGATGTTCAAATCAGTCTCTTATGCGCGAAATCACGCGTTGCCCCTCTCAAGGCTATATCCCTTCCCAGATTGGAATTGTCAGGTGCCCTTCTCTTATCCAAACTTGTAAAAAAGGTAATCGAGTCCTTGAACCTCAATTTCGCAGCAGTTCATTACTGGACTGATTCAAGTATTGTATTATCATGGCTAAGTGCTGAACCACGGACATGGAAAACTTTCGTTTGTAATAGGATTTCAGAAATTCAAACTATCTCTGACACAAACACTTGGTATCATGTATCTTAAAAAAATAATCCTGCTGACATAATCTCCAGAGGAATTAATCCCACTGATCTTGAAAGTGCTTCCATGTGGTGGCACGGACCACAGTTTTTATCTGAAACTCAAGACAAATGGCCTCAAAACTGCCACATTTCTAATTACTCACGAGCACCTTCAGACCTTGATGAATTCAATCAAAATCATACTTGTTTGCTTATATCAGATAATGATAACATCTTCGAAAAATTTTCTAGTTACTCCAAACTAATACGAGTCATGGCTTATTGTTTGAGGTTTACTAAAAGGCCCAGACTTAAACAAAATTTCGACATGACTTCCTTAAATATCACTCTTTCTGAGTGGCAAAACACGGAAAATGTTTTGGTTAAACTTGTTCAAGCTCAGTGCTTTGCCGATGATTTAAGGAGTTTAGCCTCCAAAAGGTCAGTTAAATTCAGTAGTTATTTGAAGTCCCTAAATCCTTATCTTGACACCGATGGCATAATCCGAGTAGGCGGCAGATTAGAACATGCAAACATTAGCCAAGATACCAAGCATCCTATCCTTATTCCCAAAAAACATCCCTTTACGATTTTATTAGTACGTCATATTCATGAGCTCAATTTTCATTCTGGCTGTCAAGCAACCCTTTCTTTTATCAGAAGAAGGTTCTGGCCATTGAACGGTCGCGAAGCGGTACGTAATATACTCCGACAATGCATACCCTGCTTTAGAGCTGATCCACCAAAACTATTTAATCAAATGGGCAATCTTCCTGTCCCGCGAGTAAACCCTTCTCGCGTTTTTTTCCAATTGCGGTCTTGACTATGCTGGACCATTTTTCCTAAAGGACGGGAAATATAGGAACCGAAAAATTCTAAAATGCTACGCATGTAATTTCGTTTGCCTATCTACAAAGGCGGTTCACATTGAACTTGCAAGTGAATTAACCACAGAGCGTTTGTGGCAGCATTCAGGCGATTTGTGTCTAGGCGAGGAATGTGTACTAATCTCTATTCAGATAATGGATCCAATTTCATTGGAGCCCACAATCATTTCAAGGAAATTCACGACATTTTGTCTAGCAAGCCATCACAAGATTATTTCAGTAATAGCCAAATGCAATGGCACTTTATACCGGCTCGTTCACCCCATTTTGGGGGGTTATGGGAAGCCGCCGTTAAATCTCTAAAATATCATCTGAAACATTTTTTTTCTACCGATTCTTATACCTTTGAGGAATTTATGAAAATATTAACTCAGGTCGAGACTACTCTAAACTAGCGTCCCCTCGTTCCCTTATCCTCTGATCCCAATGACCTCGAGGCGATCACTTCAGGACATTTCATCATCGGACAACCATTGAACGCCGCTCCTCAACTCAGCATCGATGATACCCCTTTTAACCACCTAACCCGATTTCAACATTCACAAAAATTACTTCAAAGTTTCTGGACTACATGGAAAAATGATTATCTCCACAATCTACATCAAAGAAGCAAATGGCAATTCAAGAAGGAGATCCAGGAGCTAACAGGAAGACTAGTACTCCTTCGAGATGACAAAACGTTACCCCAGCAATGGACCTTGGGAAGAATTACTTCTGTACATCAAGGATCAGACAATATTGTGCGTGTTGTGAATATTCTCACCAAAAACGGTATCGTAAAACGAGCTATCACTAACATTAGCATTTTGCCAGTGAACTGACACTTTACCTTCGTTTAAGTTGCGTTTGTTTTTTAACTCACTTCTTTGTTGATATTTAAATGTCCAAATACTACACACTTATTAGTATTAAGTATAGTTATTGTAAAACTTGTTCTCTAGACCTGATGCAATTTATTCTATATTTCTTTGAATGTAGATACTTTCAAGGCCGCCGGTATGTTCGGTATTGTACTTTTGGCAACAGCTCGCCAAGTTGTTTCGAGTGTCGTATAAGAAACCAACAGTGACAGTTGCCGGGAGAAAAGTCAGATAGACAGAACTGAAAATAAAATTATTGACATTTCCACAAAGTCATCAGGCTGGTGCATATTTGTTTCAAGTATATTTATTATACAATTTCGTAAAATTGGAAGTTGTATTTATCATCAACCAACCACATTCTTCACGGCTCTCATCAGTACGGAGAAGAAGTGCAAGGATGAACAACACTTGGTAGTTAACGACAAATCAACGAGTCAATAAACAGAAGCCAGCCGCACATTTGTGGTTTCGGTTAGCAGATCCCGCATTCCAAGGCAACAACCCATGTCACCACGGAGGCAGTTGTAGCTACCTGCGTGACATCCGAGTCCAGGATTATAATGATGAAGGGAATGAATATCGAGGGGACTGTTGTAAACAAAATAGAAGACATTTTATGGACACCCCTAGACACGTGTTTCGGGCAATCAGCCCTCATCAGTACGGTGAAAAAATGCAAGGATGACTCCGTTGATTTGTCGTTTACTGGCAAGTGTTGTTCATCCTTGCACTTCTTCAATGTGCTGTTAAGGGCCGAGAGCCCGAAACACGTGTCTACGGTCAACACTTTTCTTTGAGGGCTGTGTGCATTGAATTTATCTCAAATTAATATAATATATATATATATATATATATATATATATATGGTCATTTCAAAATCGTTAACAAAATAATGGTCAAGAGGTAAGTGGCAAGAGTCGATTTGTTTTACCATTGACGAAACAGTTTCTATATTCTGATAATCGCATTTCTAAAACTTCAAGTTATCACATTAATCAATTCCGAATAGTATAGGTTCATTTTTACAGGAGTTTCGAAGAAATTTTAATACATTTTTTCATACTTTCGACACCTTGAAGCTTGGGGAGAATGCATTTCAGGACCTACGATGAAGGAAACTTTTCAAATGAAGTAAGAAAGCTGTATACGGAGTTTGTCGATCTTATTCTGAGTTTGGAGTTTCAGAATTTCGAGGTCAAAGTATTACAGACTTTGAAAATCGAAGTTTATGTTGAAAAGAGTTTCATATTTGGGTGATGTAGGTTTCAAAAGAGTTTTATTCACTTGATGCTCCGAAAAATAGAAATATAAGAGTTGATATTTCTGGTGAGATAACTTATGAATTTCTTACTCATTTCTCTTCATGAGTTGGATACAAATATGAAGGTGACAACGAGATTGAACTGGACTCAGTGAAATTGTTTTAAAAAAAAAAAATTTTATTGATGTCATTTTTTCACTGGTATGTATCAATATATTACATTTTTATTGCTTAGCTTTATTTTCTCCTGAAAATATACAAATTCTTGAAAAAAAATTGTAATTTGCTTCGAAACGTAACTGCATTGTGAGATTAAGAATATGAAATTATATAGAAAACTCATCAGTATGTCAGTAGGTGTCAATTTGGAACTGATTCAGATTTCTCTAGATGATTGAATGGGACTGAAATTTATCTCAACGGTTTTAGATATTTTCAGCACATGGGAGTTGGAAGAAAAACTCCATTAAGAATATATGATAAAAGGTTTTTAAAACACTCCACTTAGTTCAATACTCTGGCCCTGCGTGCATCTTAGCACCTTTGGGAAAAAAGTCCCACTCATTTTTTCAAAGGGAATCTCCAGTTTCAATTTGACACCATAGTTTTGGAAAACCCTGTATTTGTAATTTTCCCAGCAAAATGAATAATTGAGGTAAGTAATTAATATCATTGCTGTAAGTGATGAAGTTATTAACTGTAAGTTCATTTTTTTATTCTGAAAATCACATCATGTGTTTGTCATAAATGTATGGTTGAATAATAGGAAACAGCTATTTTAATTACCACAACGCCGGTGTTGAATAACAATTAGTGAATACCTTCTTCCTTATACCAAATAAAACCGGCATTAACAACAATCAAAATATATATTTGGGACAAAAACTTTGTGTCATTACTGTAAGTACCTGATTTGATAGTAGGTAGCACCCCTTCATATTTAAATTTCAGTTTGATAATGGCAATCACTGTCAGGGTCTTTTTTCTTCTAGTGACAATCAAAGTGAGGCTCAGTCCCCAATTCGGATGCTTTTTTTGATTGCCAATACTTAAGTTTTAATAGTGATTATTGAAGTCTGTTCTCGCTGTATGGATCTCAATATTTTCTCTCTGCGCAGACTGGTCTATACTAAAATATTAAAATTTTGTTCCTGTCGAAATGAGAAGTTTGGCTTTCAGTTCCATGGAAGGACTGTTCGTTTGAAAATATGAACAGGATGTTCATAAAATCAGATGTGCAATCATCTGCGACTGAAAGATACACTTTAGTCACTATCTTCCATCGTCTAAGATAACCTCTTGTGGGGTATTCATGTTGAAAAGAAAAACATTCTCAATTGAATATTGAATAGAAAGATTTTTTTGTGTATTGAAAAATCCACGATAAAAATGAAGTGATTTTTTGTGAATGTCTAACAGAAAACAACATTCTTCACCTTGTTGTTTTCGAATGGAATCAAACGAGTGATTGGATGAATAACATCTCACTTACTATTGATATGATCCTCACTTACTGTTGAAAGCTAAATGAGCTCATTAGTTATCGGATATTTGTTGTACTACTTTTACTACTGTGTTTACTTTTTGATCAACTTCATAATGGTCTTAGGATCGTTGAAAAATATTGGTCACCTAGAAAATAATCCACCTATTTCCACATATATCACAATAATAATATGGACATTGAAAAAATTCAAATTTTTCTATAAGAACATTTACTGTTAACTCAATCGACAGACATTTTAAATGATTTTTCGCTCATCTAGGAAACTTTCCTATTGGATCTTTTATCGTTGAACCGAGGTGCCACGGAAAATTAAGTGGAAAAACTTTTACTCACCAGGAAAGCTCCTAAAGTTTAATATGGGCCGCTAAACGTGGAAATATTATGTCAGCAACACACGATAATTGGGAGGACTTGCGCGGGAGAGGGCGATAGCGCGAATGTCAGTTGCGAGGAAAATCTAGACGGCACAGAGTTGCACGGCCTACGCCGTCTTCCGTTTTATTCGTTTTCTGTGGTCAGTTTTATCCTTATACATCTGGAAATTGAAGCTTCTGGAAAAATATGTTCATTTGAGTGGGACAAATATTATTAATAAAAATCCATTATATCAAACATTTTGTAGTCTAAAAAATGCTAATTTCATTTGTTCGAGTTCTCAACATTGTTTTGCAATATAAAATCTGGAAAAATGGCTTTTCATAAAGAGTTCGTAATTTTTTTTTATTCTACTTCTGCATTCCGTGTGGAGAATGAAAAAGTAGACAGGCACTTTTTCTGAAATCTATAGGAACACTCCTTCGCAACTAATCACAAGAAACGGCATTTCTATTATCCTTGAAGAATTTTCAGATTGGATATAGAAAAATCAATATTTTAAACGATTTGTCGCAAATTTACCACTACTACTAGTAAGAAACAAGTCAACTGAAGTGATAAAAGATGAAAAATTAAATAGTGCTTTAATGTTCTTTGAAAAAAGAACGATATTCACAACATTTGAGAAGTTATAATATATAGAGAACATTTGAAGTGGAATGAGATACTTGAAATATATTGTTACAAAAAACGAGTACAGTACGCCGCCGCATGTTGTCTGTGACTGAATCGACGCAAAACACAATGCAGGTAACCGACCGCCGACGAAGTCACAGAAAGGTCAAGCATTCACCGATTGTTCTAGCAATTTTTACCTCGTAACTGGTAACTATATGACACAACGTCGTGAGTGGAAGAAACAGTATACAGTGTGGTCATTTAATAACGAGAATTAGTGAAGTTGATCTGAAAAATATATCGAATGGACATTATGACAGAGCCAGTGAATGCAGATTGATTCATAAAAATTTGTTTTCGTGACTTTACTAATCAATACAAATAATCAAAAGAGAATTATTCATTATGGCCCAGAAATAGTACTTGGTGCTCTCTCTACTTGTACAAGTAGAGGGAGCACCAGTGGGATCACCACTATCACCAGTCATCGCAAACCTTTTCATGGAAGAAGTAGTAACAAAAGCACTCACAACATCGAGCTTGGAACCAAAACATTGGCTAAAATATGTTAATGACATTCCTGTGATTTGGCCACATGGACATCAGAAAAATTCACTACGGAAGCAGGAGAAGAAAACATACTGACCTTTCTAGACGTTATGATCATGAAGAATACAGACGGCACCTTGGGTCACACAGTATATCGCAAGAAAACTCACACCAATCGATACTTAAACGCAAATTCCCATCACTATCCACAACAAATCAACTCACTGGCGAATACACTAATAACTCGATCAAGAAGATTGGTGGAAAATGACCTGATAAAAGAGGAGTTGGATAATATCGAAACGACCCTCCAGATGAATGGATACTCCAAGAGAACTATCAAAGCAGCATCTAGAGTCAGAAAGGTTCACGAACCACCCATTGGCAAAACATTCCTACCATAAAGGGTACAACGGATAGGATCAGTAGAATTCTTCACCAACACAAAAAGACGTACATAAGCCATACAAACAGAAGAATCAACATCCGCAAAGAGAAACAATATTTCCATACGAAATAACACATCGTCACTATCCCACATGTACTGATAACAGGACACAGCATAAACTTCAATGAAACTCGGACATTGGCAAGTGATGAGAATTTCCACTCAAGAACAATGAGAGAAGCCATCGAACTCGAAAAACGATCACATAATATGAACAAAAAGGATTACAGTCGAAGACTACCAACCATATGGCGATCTATCTTGACCCACCGACAAATTAATCCAGGAATACCCATGACGACCTGGCAACGGCGCGTCCAACAGTGACCTCTTCCGGCCCCATACAAAGCAGAACACGGAAGAAGGAGACCGATCGTGATGTTCGTGCACAATTGAGCAACACCGGTGGCGATCTGGCAACAACGCATCCAACAATGACGTTTTCCGGCTCTACATGCGACAGGGCGTGACGATTGTGCGCAATCGACTAACCACCATCACAAATTGAGGAGCACCACACAAAAACATCAGTCGAGTTCGAAACAATCGAATGAATCAGACATCACCTGAAGATGGCAAATGTGAATTTGCCGAAACACACACACACACACACCCACACACCCACCCACACACACACACACACACACACATATATATATATATATATATATATATATATATATTTTTATGTTATGAAGGACCAGTAATATATTTCAAAGGCGAAAAAGGAACAATTTCTTAAAAAAAACACAAAAATAATAAATACTTAATAGTTAGTAGTTCATGAGATATTGTTTTTACATTTTGTTTGAGATTATATTTCCTTTATGAAGCCTCTCTTTAATATTGATAGGTGAAAATATGCAAAGACTATAATGCAATCATTTCCATTCATTGTCAGAATGATTACAACCTAGAATTGTTCAAAAATGCAACAAAAAAGTCTAGATTTACAAAATCATTCTGAATTAAATGTGATCAACAAAATTATAAGCTTGAAACATACAGTATATGAAAGTGTATCTAACTGAAAATAGCCAATGGGAGAACAACAAACTTCTTGATGATAATAGCCAATCAGAGAACAGTAGGGTGAGATAAAAGATTTGAAATTGTGGAAAAGTAAGAACTGAGAAATGTCAAAGACAATTATCATAAAAGATTGTATTTAGTTTATAAGAAATGTAGAATATAAAAGTTCATAAGTTTTTACAAATAACCCCAAATGAGTGATAATGTGACAAGAAAGTGCGTGAGTTTGAAAATTCAAATGAAATGGACAAAACAGAAATGGTATCCAGGGGAAGAGATAACAAAGCTAGGAGAAAAATTTTTTGAAAAAAGAACGTTACGTACAAAACTTTAGGAGAAATGAATTTCAAGATTTTCACGAATACAAGGTATTTTGTCTATAGAAACTAACCAATTCAACCTCAAGAGAATTTCGATAAAAATAAATAGAAGAAAACAAGATTACCTTTTATGTACTCCACATAAAATTGTTTCCAAGCTGATTTCTGGGGATTTGTATGGTTCCTTTTGCAATTGGAGAGTTTTTGAGAGTTGTGGATTGAAGGAGGATTTCAGATTGTTGGCATGTATTGTAACAGCGACAGTTCCAGCTCCACGTATAAACTTTTTTAGTGCACATCACAAACTGAATCATTTTACAACATAACTCGTCTATCTGAAGAACTCTATTTTATTTTGGTATTGAACTGTAAAAGAATTATTCAAACCTCAATGAAAAAGTGAGGTTATAAATATTCTATCCATTACTGTTTGTTCATTATTTTCTATGAAAATTTGTCAATTGATTATAGTATAAGTTATCTATCGTAGGCCAGGTAAATATAAGTTTTCCTGAATGAAGGAAATGATTGTTTTTCGATACTTTCTGGTTTAATTTCCACAATGACATGCTAATATTTTACCTATAAACACTGAATCGAAATTGACATCAAGACAGGGCAGTGGCTCTATTGCCAGGACCGGCTATCTGAGACGAAAGGCGTACCAACTGAGTTTAGTCGTGGTAAGAAAGAGTAATAACAATTGGCAGCAATGTGACGAGAAAGCAGTGACGTTATCTAGCAATTATTATTACATTACAATAAATTATACAGGGCTAAAATAAATATTTATCAACATTTCATATCAATTTGTAACCAAAGCGGGACAAATTCATCACAATTGTTTTTACAAATCATTATTACAGAACAATTTGTCGCCCAACGCGGGGTGAAATTAACAACAGTTATTATTATTACATAACAATTGGCGCACAAAACGTGGGACGGAAAAGGCGAAAAGGGCGAGTAAGGGCAATATATTATTTCTTAATATTTACCGCAACGTAAGGGCCAGTAAAGGCAATATATTATTTCTTAATATTTATCGCAGCGGAAAAGGCGAATAGGCAAGTAAAGGCAATATATTATTTCTTAATATTAATCACGAGTAAGGGCAAGTAAAGGCAATATATTATTTCTTAATATTTATCACGAGTAAGGGCAAGTGAAGGCAATATATTATTTCCTTATATTTATCGTAACACTGGGCGGACATCAGTAATTGGCATTTCAATGTGTAAGGCTAAATATTGGTGAATAAAAAATGGATTTGAGGGATGGTAAGGAAGTTGGTTTGGAAGAAGGTGCAGAAGGTAGAGAGAGGTGATCAGGAAAAGGAGAGAGTAGTAATGTGAGAGGGAGTGAAATAAAAAGTGAAACAATAGAAATGGACAGTAAGTTTCTGAAATGATGGAGGTCGTGGTAGAAAAAATGAATGAAAATATGGCAGGTATGGAAAGTAGAATGAATAAGTACTTCGAAAGAATGGAAAAGAAAATGGAAGAAGACACAGATGAAATACTAAGAATTATGAGAGAAAATACAGATAGCATAACAGAGAATATGAAAAGAACGGAGGAAAGTTTTAAAGAAAGTACAGAAGGAATATTTAAATCATTTGAAACAAGTAAAAAAAATTGAGGTAGTTATACAAAAAACAGATGATAGCAACAATTTATTAGAAAAAAATTAGAAACAATTACAAAATATAAAAATGAATCTTGATCACAAAAATAATGAGTTTAAGGATAAAATAAACATGATTAATGAAAATTTTAAAATGAAACAAGGGAAAATAAATGATAAAGTAACAAAATGAAAATATATGACAGAAACATGGAAAATGAATTTTGATTGCAAAAAAGTGACAAAAATGATAAAATAATTATAATAAAAATGAATGACATGTACGTGGCTAACAAAACATTTGAGTTGAAAAAAGGGAACATAAACAAGAAAAGAATAATAATAAAAATGAATAACACAAAAATGGCTTATAAAAATTTTAAGATGAAAGAAAGTAAAACAAACAATGAAATAATAATGATAATGGATAGTAAAATATAAAATATAAAATTGGGAAAGAATTTGAATAAATATGATTATCAAAAAGAACAAAAAGTTAAAACTTTGGAAAAACAAATGGTTAACAAGGTTAACATAAAATTTCAATTGAGAAATTTTGAAATGAAATATATACTTGTAATAAAACAACAGGATGCCATAGAAGGAGAGACAAATATTAAAAATGAAAATTTAGGGAATATAAATTGTAGGTTAACAAATTTAATATGCAAGTTAGGGAATAAAAAAGGAAAAAAGTTAAAAAAATAATTTGATTGATAGGTAGGATTTCAGAAATACTTGAATAAAATAAAGTAAGATGGAAAACAAACTTAAAGAAAAAAAATACAGCAATGAGAGAAAATATTAGAGAAAACAAAACAACACATGAGTTGAAATTTTAAGAAAAAAACAATAATATTGAATAACAATAAAAATACTGAAAAACAGAAAAGTTGATACAAATATTGGTACAGGTTAGTTAGATGAAGTGAAGTGAAAAACAATATAGATTATAAAGAAGGAAAAATATAGAAATGGATAAAAAATAATGTTAATTTTGAAGAAAAATGAAAAGAAATAAAGATAAAAATATTTTGTGTATAAAAAGAATGTATGTGAGAAATGAAAGTGAAAATGGTAATAATAATACTAAAGAATATATTATAAAAAAATTATAAATAATATAAATGTTAATTATGTGTGAATAATGAAAAAGCGAAAGAGTATGTACAAAAAATAAAAGTAAATGAAATGAGAGATTCAAATTAATAAAATATATAATTCAATATGAATATGAAGAACAACTGAAGGAAAAGATAGGAAAAATAATAAAACAGTATAATTGAAAGGAGTACCAGTAATTGTAAAATCAAATGAATATTAAAAAATTATATATCAGTATGAAGATAATCATAAAATATAAAATGTCATATATGGTAATATCTTATAAAGTTTTCTCTCTTGATTCGAAAAGATGTCTGAAGTCAGGTTTTTCTGAAATAAAAGAACATAATATTAGTAGTTGTAAATAATAGTTATCGTTGTAGAACTTGTTTTCTTGAACTGGTGGGAAATCCAGCATAGGTAGTTTTCTGAAATTATAAAAATAGTATTAAGTAGTGTAGATTTGATAACTGTAAATGAAGAAACTATATCCCAGATTTTCTAACTAGTATAAAATATTGAATATAAATTCAAGAATGTTGTTAGGTTATGAAGGACCAGTAATATATTTCAAAGGCGAAGAAGAAACAATTTCTTAAAAAAACCACAAAAATAATAAATACTTAATAGTTAGTAGTTCATGAGATATTGTTTCACATTCTGTTTGAGATTCTATTTCCTTTATGAAGCCTCTGTATAATATTGATGGGTAAAAATATGCAAAGACTATAATGCAATCATTTCCATACATTGTCAAAATGATTACAACCTAGAATTGTTTAAAAATACAACAAAAAAGTCTAGATTAACAAAATCATCCTGAATTGAATGTGATCAACAAAATTATAAGCTTGAAACATACAGTATATGAAAGTGTATCTAACTAAAAATAGCCAATGGGAGAACAACAAACTTCTTGATGACAATAGCCAATCAGAGAACAGTAGGGTGAGATAAAAGATTTGAAAATGTGGAAAAGTAAGAACTGAGAAATGTCAAAGACAATTATCATAAAAGATTGTATTTAGTTTATAAGAAATGTACAATATAAAAGTTCATAAGTTTTTTCAAATAACCCCAAATGAGTGATAATGTGACAAGAAAGTGCGCGAGTTTGAAAATTCAAATGAAATGGACAAAACAGAAATGGTATCCAGGGGAAGAAATAACAAAGCTAGGAGATTGAAATTTTTTTTGAAAAAAGAACGCCACGTACAAAACTTTAGGAGAAATGAATTTCAAGATTTTCACGAACACAAGATATTTTGTCTATAGAAACTAACCAATTCAACCTCAAGAGAATTTCGACAAAATTGAATAGGAGAAAACAAGATTACCTTTTATGTACTCCACATAAAATTGTTTCCAAGCTGATTCATGGGGATTTGTATGGTTCTTTTTGCAATTGGATAGTTCCTGAGAGTTGTGGATTGAAGAAGGATTTCAGATTGTTGGCATGTATTGTAACAGCGACAGTTTCAGTTCCAGGTATAAACTTTTTCAATGCACATCACAAACTGAATCACTCCACAACATAACTCGTCTATCTGAAGAACTCTATTTTATTTTGGTATTGAACTATAAAAGAATTATTCAAACCTCAATGAAAAAGTGAGGTTATGAATATTCTATCCATCACTGTTTGTTCATTATTTTCTATGAAAATTTGTCAATTGATTATAGTATAAGTTATCTATCGTAGGCCAGGTAGATATTAGTTTTCCTGAATGAAGGAAATAATTGTTTTTCGATACTTTCTGGTTTAATTTCCACAATGACATGCTAATATTTTACCTATAAACACTGAATCGAAATTGACATCAAGACAGGGTAGAGGCTCTACTGCCAGGACCGGCTATCTGAGACGAAAGGCGTACCAACTGAGTTTAGTCGTGGTAAGAAAGAGTAATAACAATTGGCAGCAATGTGACGAGAAAACAGTGACGTTAGCTAGAAATTATTATTACATTACAATAAATTATACAGGGCTAAAATAAATATTCATTTGTAGCCAAAGCGGGACAAATTAATAACAATTGTTTTTACAAATCATTATCACAGAACAATTTGTCGCCCAACGTGGGGTGAAATTAACAACAGTTATTATGATTACATAACAATATATATATATATATATATATATATATATATATATTTATATATATATATATATATATATATATATATATATATATTTAAATTTGAAAGGCGGGAGGATTTTTTTTTCTTGGGTTATGGTTCTTCACACAATTTATAGAGACTTATTTATAATTTATTGTTTGAAATTTTCATTATTACATTTCGCCCGGAGGCCTCCAGGCTTCCTCAGATTTTTACAACACATATTCCGTTCAAAAATGGTTTTTTGTTCACATTGTTCTGTTTGGAGGTGTTTTCTTTCTTTATTACCTTTCCAGTAAGAAATAACAGTGTTTCGGAACAAAATTGGTATCTTTTGTTCTTATATGATATGAGTTGATCGTATAGTTTGGAGTGAATGTATATATATATATATATATATATATATATATATATATATATATATTGTTATGTTATGTTATGCCAGTTAAAGGTGTAAAAGGAAAAAACCCAAAAAAAAATAATAATTACTAAATAGTTATTAGTTCCAAGAGATTTTTTTTCAATAACTTTTGAAATTCTATTCATTTATGAGCCTTTGTATAATATGGATAGATAAATATGTCAAAATAATATAACACAATCAATTTCATACACTGTCATAATGATCATAAACCATAATTGGAAAAAAGCCAACAAAAAGTCCAAATTTACAAAATTTGCATGAATAAAAGGTGATCAACACATTTGTAAATTTGAAACATACAGTATATGAAATTGGAGATAACTAAAAGTAACCAATGGTAGAACAGCAAACGTCTTCAAGATAATAGCCAATCAGAGAATAGATGGTCATAGGTAAAAATTGGAAATTGTGAAGGAATAGCAATTGGTTGATATCATAAGCAATTATTATTAGAATTTGTTAATAGTAATAAGTATGGAAAAATAGTAGGATATATAAATTGAGTAAGATAAACCTAAACAGTGAAATGTGACAATTTAGTGCGCGAATTCAAAAATTCAAATGGGAAAACAGGAAGGGAAACTTGTATCGAGGCAACAACAAACAAAGCCAACGAGGAGATTGAAAATAAAATTAGAAGGGAATGGACGCAAGATTTTGAGAGAACAAAAATTGAAAGAATTCCAACATTTGAAGAGCTAAACCAGTATTACCTGAATTATATATCATTTCCACGTCTCCAAAGCTGATTTCCGCATCTGTATGGTTCCAGATTTATGGTATTGGAGTTCCTGATAGCGCTTGTAGTGACAAGGTATCCAGTTTCAGGGCATATCTTGAAACACCGACATCTCCAACAGGTATAAAAACTTTAATAGTGCATTTTCGGTGCTGAACTATTTCACCAATAACATATTTCATTTGTTGAAAATATAAACAGGATGTTCATAAAATCAGATGTGGAATACCCCACAAGAGGTTATCTTGCCGATAGAAGATAGTGACTAAAGTTTATCTTTCAGTCGCAGATGATTCCACATCTGATTTTATGAACATCCTGTTTATATTTTCAACAAATCAATCTATCATACCCCATGACAGGTTTTAATGTCAGAAAACACTAATTTCAAAGTGTCTCTCCAAAAGAAATGATTCTAACTTTTTCCATCTTTGCAAAGTGAGATTGCTTCTTGAAAATGTGTTTCCCATTTCTTCCCGTCTTCCTGATGATCGTGGAAGCGTGAAATAGATTTTCGTCGACAAAAATGTATTGAAGACCTAGTGAATGCGATGTCTCTCCTGCGTCAATGTTACGAATGATTTCTGGTGAGTACTCTCTTTTGGAAAACATACTTCTTTGCCTCATTCATCTTTATGAGTTCTTAATTGAGACTGGAATAAAAAATCAAATAACTATCTGAATGAAAAGGCAAATTTTCAATTTCAGATTTTTTCTTTTGAGTTAGGGCCTTTTCAGAATATCTATCAGATGTAGTTCAATGTCCAGCGTGGCTTTAGCCGGGGAAGTAGTTGTTTTCTGTTAGACATTCTCAAAAAAAAAAAAAACTTCATTTTAATCGTGGATTTTTCAATTCAAGAAAAATCTTTTATCAATATTCAATTGAGAATGTTTCCCTTTTAAAACCCCACAAGAGGTTATCTTGCCGATAGAAGATAGTGACTAAAGTTTATCTTTCAGTCGCAGATGATTCCACATCTGATTTTATGAACATCCTGTTTATATTTTCAACAAATCAATCTATCATACCCCATGACAGGTTTCAATGTCAGAAAACACTAATTTCAAAGTGTCTCTCCAAAAGAAATGATTCTAACTTTTTCCATCTTTGCAAAGTGAGATTGCTTCTTGAAAATGTGTTTCCCATTTCTTCCCGTCTTCCTGATGATCGTGGAAGCGTGAAATAGATTTTCGTCGACAAAAATGTATTGAAGACCTAGTGAATGCGATGTCTCTCCTGCGTCAATGTTACGAATGATTTCTGGTGAGTACTCTCTTTTGGAAAACATTCTTCTTTGCCTCATTCATCTTTATGAGTTCTTAATTAAGACTGGAATAAAAAATCAAATAACTATCTGAATGAAAAGGCAAATTTTCAATTTCAGATTTTTTCTTTTGAGTTAGGGCCTTTTCAGAATATCTATCAGATGTAGTTCAATGTCCAGCGTGGCTTTAGCCGGGGAAGTAGTTGTTTTCTGTTAGACATTCTCAAAAAAAAAACTTCATTTCAATCGTGGATTTTTCAATTCACAGAAAAATCTTTCTATCAATATTCAATTGAGAATGTTTCCCTTTTCAACATATTTCACATCTGAAGAACTTTATTTCACCTTATTTTGAACAATAACAGAAAACTTCACTCTCACGGAAAAAGTGAGGTTCTGTTTATCTATCCATGATTTCAATTTTATGATTATCCGTGAATATTTGTATATTCCCACTAGTATAAGTTATTTCTCGTAGGCCAGGTATTTTAAGTCTTCCTGAATAAAGGAGATAATTGCTTTTTGATATTTTGTTGTTTGTTCTTTCACAATGATCAACAAACATACCTACGACCATTGAATAACTTGAGTTTGACATATCAAGTAGTGGCTAAATTGCTTTGAACCGGCCATCTTGAGATAAGGGCGTACCAACTGTGCTAGCTGTGGTGAGAAAAGGAATAACAATTGTCAGCTACGTGACGAGAGAACAGTGACGTTTGTTGGCAATTATTATTACCACATACAAATTATTATACAGGGCAAAAATATCTATCTATATCATATCAATTTGGTTCACAAAGAATAGCAAAAACTATTAGCGTCATTCATTTTATAAAAACAATTTAGATTTTTCAATTTATCAAAACATAACAATTGGCACCCAAAACGTGGGGCAAAAATATTACAATATAATATATTTCCAAATTCATCAAAACATAATAATATATATATATATATATATATATATATATATATATTTATATATAAATATACATGACAGAAATTGTATATTAGCCAGTAGATTGTATGCAGTTCGATATCCTGATTCAAGGTCTATACGACCAGAGAGTTTTCGGAGTGTTGAAGAAAGATTTGAGAAAACTGGCAGTGTCAAGGCAAGTAGTGAATGAAATTGTAACAAAAAAATTAAATGAATTGGCGGTCATGCTTCCAACAGTTGAGAATTCCCATGTTAGTACAAATAAAATTGCAAAAAAGCTGAATATAAGTCAAACTTCCGTGAACAGAATATTGATAAAAAAAATTCCATCCATACCGAATTTTATTACATTACTATGAAAGGGATTATGATACCAGAGTTCGAAAATATATCTAATTTCATTCGCGAGGAACCAAAGTTTCTGAAATTTATTTCGTTTAGTGACGAGTTCACATTTAAAAGTAGTGGGATGGTGAATAGATTGTGAATAATTGACTGACTCAATCTATTCTCCTCTGACTCTATCTTTTTCCCAAAGCAGAATTTGATTTTGGGACAGATAAGTGTATTGTATTAAAATTTCATCATAATATAAACCATATTAATGTGAAACAATCTTCATGTTAAAAAAATCACGATTGAAAATTTTTATGTTGCTACTTCATAATATATAGCATAACGAATAATCATGGTGTAATCAATAATATAATATTGAAACAAAAATAATAAACAATTGTTGAAATTCAATATATATTTTAACTGAATTTTGACTACATATTCAAGACGAAAAAAGTGTGTTCGACAGAAAAGTGGGTGTGTTTCCATATGGAATATTCCTTTAAGGATTGAAATCTTCTGATATTTCATCATGCAGGAATTTTTTTTCGGCACAACAAATGTTTAAATCATTCAAACCATATCATTTCGTGCTCCACACATCATAATTGAAAGTAAAGACAAAAAATAAAGAAGTTGAGAGGTGTCAAGACACACCCGGATGGAACGAAGTTCCTTTCGATTAATTAGTGAAGGAATTGTAATACTTTTTTTTTTTAAGTTATAATAATATTTTTTTTATTATTAACAAATACAATGTAATATAAACTCAATCAGTAGGCTCAATTTTAGTACATACGCATTGATATTGTTATGACGCGTACACTTGCTAAACACACAATAATGGAGAGATTATAACGCGTATGACTTGGTTAGCACAATAGTAAAGAGAGGTTATAATGGGTACTTGCTAAAAATACATAAGCATTTATTATTGTCTGTATAAAATCTCTACTTACCTAACTCCATCAGCAATATCCGGAACTGTGCAGAAACACTGTCAGGATTCATTATTGTTATTATTTTTTATTATTATTTATTATGTACAAAAAACCTGTATACACTCAACAAAAATAATCGTCGCGACACCACACTGTTCAATGCGAAATGGAAAGACGAAACGAAAATAACTGGCTTGCTTTCTATGAGAGAGAGAGAGAGAGAGAGAAACACGCGCACGCCGCACGGCTTACAACTACAGCAGAAAGTGTCGTTACAACTCTTGGTCTTAATTTATTCCGTCTAGCCCCCTTTCGCAACGCGCGATAAGGAACTTCGTTCCAAAAATGTTTAACGCCAACATATATATATATATATATATATATATATATAAAAAGTCTGAGAAATTCTTTGGGCCAGCAGCAAACGCAAATATACTCTTATAACATTATATTATAAGAGTACATTTGCGTTTGCTGCTGTCCCAAAGAATTTCTCAGACTTTTTCCTAACTAGTCAGCAAAGACTACTTCTCCTCTTTCTATATGTATATATATATATATATATATATATATTTGTAATTTTTTTTTTTTTTTTTTGGATTTTGGTTCACTTATAGGAATAAAAAATTTGGTACTATTTCATATTGCAATTTATTTTTTTATATAGAAAATAAAACGTTTCGCTTAAGTACTTAAGTTTCATTGATGAAGCTTAAGTACTTAAGCGAAACGTTATATTTTCTATATAAAAAAATAAATTGCAATATGAAATAGTACCAAATTTGCATCCACGTTTTATTCCTATAAGTGAACCAAAACCAAAAAAAAAAAATTACAAAAATATAATATATATGGTTCAAGAATACGAGAAGAAAAAAAATATATATATATATATATATATACAGGGTGTTCCAAATTAAGTCGGCATCATTGCCAACTCCGTTATTATTGATGGTACGATTTCGGTTAAATGGGCAAACTGGTAGCATTTTTAGTGGCCTTCTCGATGCCGGAAACAAAAAAAAATTGACAGTCGCGTTGTCATAATATTTCATAAAATGATATTTTTTTCAATGGAACACCCCATATTTTTTCTTCCATTTCGATTCGTAATAACATTCTCAACAACAAAGCTCATATCACTTTTCTTCCTAAAGGGAAAATGAGCGACTTATGTGCAAATATTTATTTCTTTCACTAGTACAAAAAATTTCTTTGTTTTGGCGAATAAAACCTCATGATTGTCCAAACACCCATTTTTTGTACTTATACGAATGACAATATTTTTTTACTAATAGCAAAATAAGACAGTAAAAAGAAAAAATTGCGCTGGGATGTGAACTCGTGAAACCCGTGATCATCATGTCGCACCACTCAATTGACACCACTAAGCTATTTGGTATTAATTTCCAAAACGATAAATGTTTCCTATTAATACAACTGTCTTATTTTCACCTTTACGAAAAAAAGTCAAATGAGCTTTGTTGTTGAGAATGTTATTACGAATCGAAATGCATGAAAAAATATCGGGTGTTCCATTGAAAAAAATATCATTTTATGAAATATTATGACAACGCGACTGTCAATTTTTTGTTTTGTTTTCGGCATCGAGAAGGCCACTAAAAATGCTACCAGTTTGCCCATTTAACCGAAATCGTAGCATCAATAATAACGGAGTTGGCAATGGTGCCGACTTAATTTGGAACACCCTGTATATTGAACCGTGGTTCTTGTATTGTTACACAATACACAATGGAAGAAATACAAATGCTGAGTAGGTAAAATCAAATTTATATAGCTCATTTCGATGATACAGCACTTTCTAGGAGAGGAAATTTCTTGATGTGTTGGAAAGATAAGCATATATAATTTAATTCTTCGAAAAATGAAACTTAACAGATCTGTAGAGTGAAGTAAAAATATCAATTGAATGATATGCAGATTGGAAAATGTTTCTATCACAAATCAATCTGTAAAAATGTAGGTTTACTTTTTCTTCGCACAACCTATTCAAACTAATTCTAAAGATTCATGTTAAACCAAAATTTCATTAACATAAAAATGGAATGATTCGAATCGATTATCTGAGTTGGTAGGTCTTGATTAGAAGTTATGTTGTAAATATATTCGAGTCGTCTCCAAATCTTCCAATATATTCCTAAGGTTTTTTCAAAGAACGAAAGACACTAGTAATATCTTTTTCAATAGATATTATGTTGCAGTAGCATAACCATATTTCTGTTGCTAAATATGAACTAATCAAATAATAATAAGGAAACAAAACAACTTTGAAAAGAGAAAATGTATAATTCCAAATTATTGATAATTTTCACAGATAGAGACCCCAAAATCAGGAGGGGTTTAGGGTCTGCAATGAAAGAGAAATCAGTACACCTGCAGAAAGTTCATCAAATAACTTTGTTTGAGGTATAAAGTGTGCATAATTTTATTCAGAGGCGTGACTCTTATACACAGTTATACTACCAGTTGATTCAGTATCTATGAATTATTGTAAAATATTTTCTTCTGTGAAACCATAGAAATTATAATGAATGGATGGTTTGGAAATAATAAGGGTTCAAATTTTTTGATTTGATGAATTCCTCATGTATTATTGAACTAAGGTGTTACTGTCAGTCACATGAACTGATACGTTGATTAAATACGGTCCGAAATGTTTTTTGTTTTTGTAATGAATTTTTTGTATTTTTGATAAAAATCACATCTATTTTAAAAATCTATATCTTTTTCAATGGAATTATCAGTGATTATTTAATGATTCTCACAAATTATATTTCCTGATACTCTTTATATAGTCAAGGAAAAATTAATTGAGATTATCAAACAGTTGTACAGTAAACTTTATATATTACAGGTATTGTGACTGAACAGCCATTTGGCTCTGAAAAAACTGTATGATTACTATTGGGAAGCTTGTCCCAGTACCATATTTTATATACGAGTTTCCGAATACGTATTATCTAGGGTGCTATTTTAGGTATTATGCTCCAAGAGAGGATGTTTAATGGACCCATTGGTGACCTCAATGCTGATAATTTCCTTGAACATAAATATTCCATAAGACAAAAACAAAATTTTAAAGGAAGGACCAATTTGTCAAAGTGAGCGAAAAGTCAAATACCAACCTGTTTTCGAGAGTTTATAGTTCCTTGAATGTAGAAATGAAAAATCTACTGATGAATTCAAATTCCAAGACCTTGCTCAAGAAAAAGCTGAAAATCCGCATTAAAAATGTACATAAAATCATTGAAATACAATGCAATTCATAATTCACACTTGTCTCTTTATCTCTCTGCCTCTCTCATGTTTGGTATGTATTTGAAATATTTCTGCTTTTATCACAAATTTCCTTTTGGTCTTCTATTTCTGAGTTCTATTGTATTTATTCACTTGAATAAATCCATCTTATAACTAGAGCGATTGGATAAGTGTACCCTACGCACAAGTTTCAGTTTCTGTAGGTATACAAAATTTATTCGTCCTGGTTCTATTATAAATCAATAATATATTGTACATTCTGCATCATATTGAATTCTATGTATTATAATGAAATTGGTGATGAATAAACATTTATTATTATTATTTATCATTTATATCAACTGTACGTAACCACTTAATTCAGAGCGTTCAAATTGTAGTAATAATTCTGGATCTTTAAGATTAAGAAAAAATCACAATAAATTCCTTTCATTCTGTTTCTCTTCTCACTGAGGTAGAAAGCAAACGCGTATGGTAGTAGAACTTCTGACGTCTACAGTAATTTCAATAGACTGGCAGTTTTTTTTTATTGCTTCATTTGACGTCGGCCTATTTCTGCGACCAGGGCTAAACACCGACGCCGCTGAGCACACTACCCCCAACCGAAAATTTAACTAACGTCGTCTCCGAAGGTCGGCATAACTATCGTCATATCCCGTGCTCATTAATATGACTACTGGCAGCTGCCAATATGCTACTACGCCACAATTCTGTTTGGTGGACTGTTAAAACAAAAATCTTCATATACATATATATATATATATATATATATATATATATATATATATATATATATATATATATATATATATATATATATATATATATATATATATATATATATATATATATATGGATATATGGATTTTTATACTTTTAGTCTACTCCCAGTTTCAATGTTTCAGTCGACGTAAGTGACCACGTTTAGATATGAAACATACAAGAACCATTTTTTCTCATGAAGAACATAGTCAAAAATTCACCCGACTTCGGCGAAGCAAAAAGGAGGGTTATGACTTTGACCGGTATGTATGTGGGCATGAGGGTATGAATGTCTGTTCATCTGTTCTCTTCTAAACTTCTGAAAAATTACGCTCTAAAAAGTATGAAATAAAAAAAGTTCAAAACCTATAACCCGACTACTGAAAAATCCCGCTTTGAAAAGTAC
Source organism: Gonioctena quinquepunctata (assembly GCA_018342105.1). Taxonomy (NCBI): domain Eukaryota; kingdom Metazoa; phylum Arthropoda; class Insecta; order Coleoptera; family Chrysomelidae; genus Gonioctena; species Gonioctena quinquepunctata. The sequence continues at coordinate 183,333 of JAFIRS010002744.1, forward strand.
GAAACTAGAAAATATTCTGATCTGAAATTGTTATTTACAAACTATTCAATATTTATCATCTATTGAATGAACAACTCACACGTAATATATTTCAATGAATATATATAATAATATATAATAATATTTATTTACCATTTAATTTGAAATATACAATAATTTTAGTTAACGATAAATAAATATAGAATTCCCACAGAAGGATGAACCTGTGCGTGGGTTGTAACATATTAATATACCATAGATTATAAGAATAAAATTGTAAAGATAATTTTTTCTCAGTAAGAGCAAAAGAGCATCAGAAGACTTTTATATAGATATCATATTAAAATCACTTATAGATAATATAGAAAAAGTACATACCATTTTAAAAATGAAACAATTCGCAATAGAATTTTAATAAATAAATAATTAAAAATAAAGTTTCTTTCAGTGTGAGCAGAAAGGCACGGAAATAATTTTATGTAGATATCACATTAAGAATAATTTATAAATAATATAAGAAGAACATCCTATTTTAGAAATAAAACAAATTGTAATAGGTATTTGCGTCAAACATCAATCATATATCAATAACACAAACAATGGAGAAATTGAATTACAGGTTACACAATTCCAACTAACATATAAGTACATCTTCAACTAATATTTATACACTGTAGTAATATGTATTTTTCGATTTGTTGAAAATATAAACAGGATGTTCATAAAATCAGATGTGGAATCATCTGCGACTGAAAGATAAACTTTAGTCACTATCTTCCATCGTCAAGATAACCTCTTGTGGGGTATTCATGTTGAAAAGGGAAACATTCTCAATTGAATATTGATAGAAAGATTTTTCTGTGAATTGAAAAATCCACGATTAAAATGAAGTTATTTTTTGTGAATGTCTAACAGAAAACAACTACTTCCCCGGTAAAGCCACGCTGGACATTGAATACATCTGATATATATATATATATATATATATTATATATATATATATATATATATATATAATATATATATATATATATATATATATATATATATATATATATGTTATCTTCGTATCTTTGAAATTCACTTTTTAAAAACAGTACACAACTTTAAATACAATAATACTTTTATTTCAGAAAAATATAAAGTGTTTCTACGACTACTTGCAACTAACTAACTAGATTGAAAATATAAAGGAATAATGATATCGTGAGACCACGCAGGGTCTCTTTATACCTTCTGGCCAGCGGTGTCAGCAATACAAACTTGTGGGAAATGAAATACTATATTCCGCTGACACTGCTTACTCGGATTCTAGGGAAGCTGTTATCATTGTAATTTGATATTGATGGGAAGGCTTCATTCAGAATATAACAACTCCCCTTTATCTAAAAAAGTTGATGCTTTTGCAACAACTTTTACTAGGCTAATGACTTGTCCAAATTTGTGTTTAATTCGATGTCTTCTTCTATTGGTTCCTCGAATCGGATGCTGGGTCTTCTTCTGGGGATGAACCTGGTAATGATGTGTGGTGGCGTTCTCGTACTTGGAGGTCTTGGTGGTTGGTTATCGTTCGATGAAGCGATTCCAATTCTGATCGATTTCTTCCGACGACATTTGCAGAAGAAATATAGGATCACTAGAAGTATGATGAGAGTGATCGTAAAGTACGTGAACCAGGAAATGTGTTTGTTCACGGAAGGTTCGTTGATGATCTTGTCCAGTTCCTCTGAGTATTGGTTGAGCTTA